>DF357574.1:68608-95341 GCA_000787875.1 Solanum virginianum
TAATTCTACTATCATAAAAATACACAACAAGTTAGATTACACTTAAGATTATATACATGAATTAATAAGTTAAGGCCATGCATACAGACGGTTGGAAACTTGGAATGAAGCAAATATATGGAAAGAGCAAAATAAACAACAACTATTATTTGTACCCAACACACATTGCATGCCTTGATATATTTGAATAGTCGAGGTCAAGCCTCAAAGCAGCAATGCCCTTTTTTTTCTTTCATTTCTATTTAATGAAGTTAATAACAATAATATGACACAATTCAGAACAGGTACTCTCTATAAAAGTGACAACTTATCACAATAATGACGACATAAGTGTGTTAAGAAAGGGTATCTATGAACAGAAAAAGAACAGTATATAAATGAAACTGAAAATGAATTTCTTTTTTATTTAGAAATTCAAGATACCTTATCTTACCTTTAGTACGAATATAGATTTTCCAATCTTGCTCAGTTGAGACCTCGTACTGATAACGTGTTATAAAACTATAGAGAAGTAAGCTAGAGAGTAGAGAGAAAGGAGAATAGAGAATTGATTTTTTTTTCATCTATTGCATTACAAGAGAAATGGCTTATTTATAGGCTCATAGATACATCCCAATAAATGGATAGAAATGTACCATATATTTTACATTACAAGAGAAATGGCCTATTTATAGGCTCATAGGTACATCCCTATAATGGATAGAAATGTACTTTAGGTAAATACATGAATGAACCTAAAGATAGAAATGTACTAATTAATTATAGATTCATGGACATCCACAAATACATGCATATTCATAACACAAAAGGTATTTTGTGATTTTATTTTTCTTGGAAAAGAATAAAAACAGTTTGGGGTTTTATTGGGTTTTAACTGCCCCTTAATAGCCCCAAATCGTTTTTGGATCCTTGATATTCTTCTTCTATGAAGACAAGGATAAAAAGAATTTCTTCTGAGAAAAAAAAATAGACGCTTAAAAGAAAAAGAAAAAAAAAGGTTTGCTCAGCCAATCTCTTGCCCACACAAGCTGCTGGTAAAGTAATTTTTCAAGAAGCAGTAGAAGATTGAAGTCTCGGATTTGTCTTCGAATTCAACTATCACAGAAGAGTTCTTGTTGAAAGCTTCAAAAAGTTAGTTTTTTCTCGTGGAATTTGGTATGTTCTGTGATACTAGAGTCATATTACATCTTGATTTTGTAAGAATTTGATCCTATTAGTTGCTTTCGCTGCTTAATTTCTAGCAGGAATAAAGGATATATTTAGCTTAAAATATCTATCAAGAAAGATATAAAAAAACAAACTAAATAATTCTAGAAACATCTTTTATAAAAAGATGAAATAAATTATGATCAAAGGTAATTTCATGGTAACAAGAAAAATAAATAATTCTAGAAGTTTATTTTAATGAAAAAATGAAGCATGAGTAATAAAGGATATATATATATATATATATATATTATATAGAAGAGACAAGCCAAAGGATGACGAAGAGTATTATTGTAATTTCACATTTAGATATTTTATCCATTTTTTATAAAAGATATTACTTAATGCAATCATACAAGGACAAAATTATAACTATAATATATTAGCCATCTTAAATTTTTTTTTTTGATATATATGTGCATAGTGCACTCTAGAAGCATCTTCCTCTCTCTTGAAAACAATGAAAAAAAATAAGAAACTCAAATAATAATAAACAAAAAGATTTATAAGGGGGATATTTAAAATTCAAATTATTCGTTAAATCAAAATAGACAAAAATTCACGTTTGAGAAGAATCAAATATACCTTTGAACTTAGCTAGATTTATTTATCGAATATCCCTACGCGATTTTCATATACAAAAATAAAAAATATATTAATTTCAAATTAATTTTTCACTATTTGACAAAAGATATATTTGAGATATTTATATAATGAGAGATATATTTAGGTCATTTATATAATGGTATAAGTATATGTAAACTAATTTTTAACAAAATATATCAACTCTAGATCACAAAATTAAAAAGTATATCAGGTCCTTTTCAAAAATTAATGAAATGATGAATTTTGCTAATACTTTACCAGAAGGCTATAGCTTTTATTTCTAATTGATGTAAAAAATTTAATTTAAATTATATGTTAAATTATTATAATCAACTCTTTTACTATAAGGCTTCTTAAAACCTATTATAGGTACATCTTCATAAATAGTGAGATTTATAAAAATAAAGTATGTTATGTTAAATAATAAACAAATGTGATATAATGTAAATATAAATCTATTAAGGAAAAGGATAACTATATATGCATTATTTTTTAACAAGGGATATATTCGCACTAATATACACAAGTGAGGATTATATTTCCCCTCCCCTCTTTAAGATGTGGTTTGTACTTTAGAGGTCATTAATAATGACGTGGTGCTTCATTTTAACTTTTATAAATTTTTTAAAATTATTTTCACTTATTAAAAAGACTTGCAAAGACATATTTGAATGTCTTTAAGATTTGTTTAGAAGTAAATTGACATATATGTGCTTTTGTTTATCAAAATTAAAATTGTTAATACAAAGGACACTTGCAATTTTATTAACTTATTCTCTTACAGAAAATTACATAAAATGTTCACCAAATGTAGTGATTTTGATCTTTTGCCTTTCATAAGAAAAGTCTTACAAAATTACCCTTTTTTTTCATTTTAAGTTGAATCAAAGTACACCTTTTATGGGGGGCATTTTTGTAAGACAATTCTTACGAAAGACAAAATACCAAGACCACCTCTTATGGGGGATTTTTTTGAACATAACCCTCTCTTATATGATTTTCAAGTACACCTGTTTAAAAAGAATATCATTAAAATTAATTTAAATTTCTTTTACCTTTTTTCTTGGGAGCCTTTTCATAATTTAAACTTACAATATTATAATTAAATGCAAAAGATGTTTAATAATTAAAGGTTATTCAATTGAATATTTGTGTTTGAGATAATATTAATAGAAATATTTAAGTGTATAATTTTTAAATGTTAATTAGCACGAGTTAAATATATTGTAAGCTTTGTTTGATATTATAAAAATAGTGAGGATAAGTTATTGCATAATATGATCCTCATATAATTTTTTTTTATCATGTTTAGTTAAAAATAATAATAATATTTGATTTTACAAATAATAGCTAAAAATTAATAAATATAATTTAAAATTTATAATATTGGGCCCCTAAATGATATATATATATATATATTGTTCTTCCATAATTCATTAAAATATTATATATTTTGTATTACACTTATCCTCTAAATTCAATTATGTGGTTAAACATCTAAAACAAATTTCATATATTAACCTTTTCTAGAATTTTTTTATTCTTTTTTAAATTATATTTATAATTGAGAACAACCGTAACTAGGGTGATTAAAGACATTTTGTAAAACTAATATAAACATAAGCTTAAGATAATTGTTACATTATGCAAAGAGTGTATGAGATTTTCACAAAAGTTAATCCATGTTGTAGAAAATTCTAATAGGTATATAATTTTTAAAAAAAAAAATCAAATGTACCTCTTAAGACATGGGGTTCAATTATTTCTTCAAAAGATTATGAATTTTTTTGGTTATTTTTTAAAAGAATAACTTCAAGAATCAAATTGCTTTATTTTGTTATGAGTTAATGGTTAAAAACTTCATTAAATTTTTTTATACGCTTTATTAAATGCACATCTTCATTATGAAAAATCTTAATTAACTATTAATTCATTTTGTCATTACTTTACTTTCTTTTCTTTTATAAATTAATATGATATCTAAACTAATTACTCAACTTTTCAATTATTTTATATTAATTCTTAATAACTTTTGTCTATTCATTATATTTACTAAAAGTAACTATTTTAATATAAAAATTTGTTATTTAAAATATAATTAATAACCTTATAAATAAAATGTTGGATATTATATTTGCATATAAAGTAAACTACAAATATTTATCAATTTATAAAGGAGTAGTTTTTTATTTAAATATATAATCAAATTTGTATTTTATTTGATTTAAAACGTATAAATTCAAATATCAAGTTTGATTAATTTAGAAATTATCAAGCAAAGTTTTGATATAAAAAAATAAAAAAAGAGTATTTTTAATCCAATTTATATATATTTACATTGTAATGTTATTTTACTTTGAAATTAATTGAATCAAAATAATTATAGTATATTACTTATTTTATTTTTCAAGTTAGCTTAATATTATTATTTTTGGTTGAGATAAGAATGAAAATGTAATTTCATACTATCAAAAAATCTATCAAGAAAGATATCAAGAAAAATAAATAGTTAATATAGAAAGATGAAATGAATTATGATCAAGGGTAAAAATGAAATTCCATGATAATAAAAATCTACCAAGAAATATCGATTTTTGAGATAGTAATAAATAATGATGTGCGATTATTATACCATTTAATTTAATTTAATAAATAGATTAACTTTCAATCTTAATAAATTTACACTGTTATGCAATAGTAAAAAATAAAAATGTTAGGTTATAAAAGCTTCATAATATAAAAATAAATATTTAAAAAATTATGCCAACAATATATAAGTTAAATTTTTATAATAATAATAATAATTTTTTAACTGAGTAAAATAATAGGACATCCGGCCGTTTACGGCCTTAGATTATCTAGTTTCTATTATATAGAAGAGCCAAATCAAGGACGACCAATGACATTTTAGTAATTTAAACTTTATTTAAGGGTAAAAATAATTATTGTATATTAAATGGTCAAAACAAAAATCTAGAAGAATCCATTTATATCCTTACTTTTGTTATGTGCCATAATGATATTTTTGTAATCGTGTTAAAATGAATTTTAACTTTATTTAAGGTAAAAAATAATGATTGTATAATTAATGGTCAAAATAAAAATCTAGAACAATCCATTATCCATACATATCATTACTTTTGTTATGGACCCATAAGAATTTTTTGTCATTATCGTAAAATGAAGAATTTCTATTAGTCAACTTCTAGCAAAGAATAATAAATGGTAAGCTTGTTTGGACATGTTTTAGAAAGAAAATTTTGAACTAATTTAAAATAAAAATGTGTTTGAATAGTTGATTTTTTACTCCTAAAAATACTTTAGAAAGAAAACTATGTAAACTAAACTAAATTAAAATGTGTTTGAATAGTTGATTTTTTGCTCCTAAAAATGCCTTTAAGGATTACTGCGTAAACATATTTTTGGTATTAAGTTATATAATATATATGCCCATTAAAGTTCGTATCTTGATTACTAAAATAGTCTTAAAATTGATGTATCTATACTTTTTTATTTAATTTAAAAAAAATATCAAATTTAGTGACTGAAAGAGAAAATAATGTTTGACTATCAAGAAATTAATAATTTGACTGAAATTTTTTAGGTTCAATCCTTATATACATCACCCTCTACAATTGGATCATCTTTTTTGATTGGTAATTTGAATAAACATTTGAAATCCTTATTAGTTTTGTTTATCGTACTTTTTCACACACACACACATGCACATATATTTCTATTATATAGAAGAGCCAAACCAAAGACGACCGATGACATTTTAATAATTTTAACTTTATTTAAGGGTAAAAAAATTATTGTATATTTAATGGTCAAAACAAAAATCTAAAATAATCCATTTATATCTTTACTTTTGTTATGTGCCCATAATGATATTTTTGTAATCGTGTTAAAATGAATTTTAACTTTATTTAAGTCCAAAAATAATGATTGTATAATTAATGGTCAAAATAAAAATCTGGAACAATCCATTATTCATAAATACCATTACTTTTGTTATGCACCCATAAGGATATTTTTGTCATTGTCTTAAAATGAAGAGTTTCTATTAGTTAACTTCTAGCAAACAATAATAAATGTTAAGCTTGTTTGAATATGTTTTAGAAAGAAAATTTTGAACTAATTTAAATTAAAATATGTTTGATATAGTTGATCTTTTGCTCCTAAAAATGCTTTTAAGGATTACTGTGTAAATATATTTTAAAGAAAATATCAAATTTAGTGACTGAAAGAGAAAACAATGTTTGACTACCAAGAAATTAATAATTTGATAATGTATTCATCAAAATATTTAAAATTATTAGTTTTTTCATTTTTATATAGAATACTTTCTTAATATTAAATATAACAAACTATTTAACAAAGAAAAATTTGAAGAAAAAATAATATTCAAATTTAAGGAATATTAAATTACAAAACAAAAAAATGAGGAGTTAAAAAATAAAGAAGAACAACAAAACAAAATGTCAATTGA
The DNA here is from genome assembly GCA_000787875.1 of Solanum virginianum. Taxonomy (NCBI): domain Eukaryota; kingdom Viridiplantae; phylum Streptophyta; class Magnoliopsida; order Solanales; family Solanaceae; genus Solanum; species Solanum virginianum. The sequence continues at coordinate 74,913 of DF357574.1, forward strand.
AAAGGACTATGTTGAGAAATATAAAGAAAGAAAAAGAACAAAGAAATAAATAAAGGGAAAAAAAACAACCTGAAAAAGAGAAAATAAGTATATTGGTTATTTTGTCGAGGTAACATTGAAAATTTTCTTTTATAACATGATATTTAGAGTTCAATATCAATTTTTTTTATTAATTTAATTTAGAATCTTACATTAAGGTAATTGTTAGTATTATATATAGAAATAAAGTTGCTTTCATGATTCTTTTATTTTTGTGGAATTTGAAATTAACTTTTTAATAAATACTTGCAATATTAACATCAAAATAAATAGAATTATTTCTACTTATTGAAAATAATAATAAAATAAATTACAATTTACTGGCAAAGTTAACCACAAATAAATTATACTTGAGTTGATCAAATATTTGTATAAATTATCATATGTAAAGCTTCAAATGTAAAATATTACAAATAAAAGATAACAACTGTAGAAAATAAATATCACTTTCAAAAATATATGAAGATTGATAATTTTTTTTTAAAGATATCAATATTTTATATATTTCTTGAATACGAAATATATTAATTCATGATCTAACACACTTCTCTCTTTCCTCTATGGATAGAATTTTTTGAAGTTCAACCTTCTCAAGTTTGGTTATAAATGACACATTTATATTGTATATATTTGAAATTAGGTGAAAGAATTCTGGAATGTTGTAGAGACGTCCTCGTCTATCCACAACAAAGATTAACTTGAAGAACATCCCAGATTAAACTCGAATTCCAAAGGTTTTTTTCCGGTTCATTGCCTATAAATACCATTGCGGCTTTTGCAGCAAATCGAACACAAAAATTCAAAGCTTTATAATTCATCCTCTGTTTACTTCTTTTCTTTCAAGCTAAATTGAGTTAGAATGTCTCTGATTCCAAGCTTCTTCGGTGGTCGTCGTAGCAACATTTTCGACCCATACTCCTAAGAATTATGGGATCCATTCGAAGGGTTCCCAATTTCAAGCGCAATTGCGAATGTCCCATCCTCTGCTCGTGAAACCTCTGCTTTCCTTAATGCAAGAATCGACTGGAAAGAAACCCCAAATGCCCACGTCTTCAAAGTCGACGTACCGGGTATGAAGAAAGAGGAAGTCAAAGTTGAAGTTGAAGAAGGGAGAATTCTGCAGATCAGCGGTGAGAGGAGTAAAGAACAAGAGGAAAAGAACAATCAATGGCATCGTATGGAGAGGAGCAGCGGTAAATTCCTAAGGAGGTTCAGGCTGCCGGAGAATGTGAAAATGGAGGAAATAACCATGGAGAATGGAGTGCTTACTGTGACTCTTCCCAAACAAGAAGAGAAGAAGCCTGAGGTGAAAGCTATAGATATTTCTGAATAAAAAGAAAAAGATTAAATGTTTGATTACTTGTAGTTGTAATCAAAAGAGTTTAATTAATGAATAATCTATTTTAAACATTTAGTTTAATTAAAGAGAGATTCGCCAGGACGTAATGAAAATGTTAATAAATCAGAATCGCCTGTCCGTCAGATTTGCAACGATGGAAGGAAGCCAAGAGGGGTAAGGCCAGAATCGACTAATTAACCTTGTGCGAACATTATACATATCCGGCTTTATTTGCAAAGGCCAGAGCCCACACTCTAGTCGTTAGAGTTGGTAGGAGCAATTAAGTGAACTGCCTACACAATTGGGGTAACCGTGAAAGCTAAACATACTCTCGAATCCCAGTTGCTGTTAAAAATATGGGTGCAGTAACAAATTCTACACCAGGATCAAAGGGAAATTGACTTGATCACATCCACCAGCGAGTGTTCCATGTTAAGTACTTCAACGGAATGCGTGTCACTTTGCAACAATATAGATATATAGATCTGCGACAATATTTTTCCCTTGTAAAGGCATTGTGAGCTCTTTGCTAATCAATTCATCCATCACTATCTGCCTCTTCACTTAGCACTACGGATGTAGAGTGTAGCAAAGCCCTTAAAGAACCCATCTAACGGAGCCAACCAAGTGACACCTCCAAGAGAAAAATCCAACAGATGGAAGTTTTTGGATGCACATATATCAACATTAGTATCGGACAGTTATTTTGTTAAAGGCGGACATAAAGGGAACTTGTTTTGTTAGACTGACTAAAGCCCCTAATTATCGGACAGTTATTTTGTTACTACTACTAATGTAACCCATCCTCCTGATACTAGCAATTCTCCCTTGTTTTGTGCAATAAATCTGTCTATATATCAAATTTCATCGTTGAGATATCCAGAAGATCTTTGAGCCTCTTGTGTCAATATTGATAAACTAAAGATGTCTATTTATTATATGAAATAGAAATCTAACACGACAACATTATCACAAAAAGAGATCATGGCTAGAAGATAACAATTTTGTTATCATAGAAAGCGATAAGTACTTTTGATCTTATTCGGATCAAAATGTGTGTGGGGATTTATATTAACCTTCAGGTAATAAGAGACAAAGCATAGCAATTGTTGATAAATATCAACTTACCCTATGTGTCTAACCCCTTGTTTCGATGATTGTTACTCGTTATATTGTAATGTATTATTAGTTAAAATACATTACTTGTTTTGATTCAGTTATATCATATCGTTTAAATTCATTGTTCGTTAAAGATGAAAAGACTCATTTTATATAATGACCGATGTTGTGTGATTGCTTCGTTAATTTAATAATATCTTCTTATTTTTTTATTTTTATTTATTATTTAATAATTCGAATTTATCATATATCTTTTCATGGTATGTACCATATACCAAGGGCTGGGATGGCTCAACAGTGTTAAAAAAAAGGCAAGAGTCTTAGGCCCCCAAATTTGAGGGGGCCTTAATTTTTATTTTAGTAATAATAGGTTATAGAGTTTTTTTTAGAAAAGTTACTGAGTAACTACTATTTACCGTAAAGATTATTTATTTCATATAAAAAACATAATTATTAGAATAAGTTTGCCACGTCTGGAGTATGATTATATGATCAATTGAAAAAAATTATCGAATTAAAGCAATTATAATTTTTTAAAAAAAATAATTTTGCGTCTCAAAGAGATAAATTAATAAAATTCGTAAGAAAATATATTAATTTGATTTTTTAAGTTTGAGGCCTCCATTCAATTTTTGCCTTAGGCTACTAATGTACTTGAGCCACCCCTGCATATACCCTATAATTTCTTATAGCTTTATCATCCAAATTATAAATATATGATATTATGTAACCACGGAGAACAATACAACTTATCCAAACATTGTATTCGTTGAAACAATACAATAAAATACATTATAACACAATCTAATACATTATAAAATAATACGTAACAACCATCCAAACAAAGTGTAAAGGTACTCATTTTTTCTCTCTAATCAATTCTTCAAATTTAATGAGCTAACTTAACCCTCTTCGATTTAGACAAACGAGAAATAACCTCGTGATTTCGTCAATTTAATCATACATTTTCCTTTCGTATAATTTAAGCTTTTTCATTCTTTGCAAGTGCTTTTAAGGAAGTTAATTTAAAAAAAAAAAAAATATCTGTTTGTATAGATCTTTTGTGGAAGTTATATTTTCATTCCAAGGAAGACGAAAAAATCTTTAATTTGCTAGGACCAAAAGAAGGGAGGATATTCTTTATCCAAAGAAAAGTACTCCTTTTTATGATTTTGAAAAAAAAGGGAAAATACACTTATTTAGTGAAAGCCAAAGAAACCAAAAGAAAAAAAAAAAACCCCACACATATGAAGTGTGATGGAGTTAGAGTATTTGAGATCTTGCATTTTAACTAGAGTTTTCAAAGTTTAAATTTGATATGGAAAAAAAATTATTTGGAGCATCATTCCAAGAATAGCTCTGTAAGATGTGAATTTTAAATTAATTAGGTTTCAATATAAATATTGAATGCCAAATAAAAAAGAGGAATATTCAAAATATTTTAATTATGTTTAAAAATTATTTTTTGGGTAATTACGTTTCGTAACTATAGTTATAATAATGTTTGTATAATTCGCTATATAATGTTTGTATATTTCACTATACAATTTGATTCGCGTATAACTTTTGTATAATCACATATAATATTTGTATAACTCATGCGAATTATATAAAACTCAAATTGTAATTATATCTAATGTTTGCTGTGATTCGTAATTAATTTAAATTATAATTATGTCAGATAAAGTTTTTTTTGAGTAAAAACTTATTTTTTAAAAGAAAGCTAAAGGACAAAGGTTGGACCAACCAAACCCAAACCCGAACGGTATTATCTGAGCTCCCATGCATACATTAAGTGAAAAATGGGAAAAGAAATATATATACATAAAGAAAAAAGAAAAAGAGAGGACCAATCATGAGTCCCAATCTTAGCCTTAATGAATGATGAACACAAAATTACAAGAGGAGGAAAGTTCAGACACAACACTCTTACGTACATTTGTATTTTCTCATATCCCACTATATTTTCCTGTCTATTTCTCGACCTCTGCAAAATTGACCAACTCTGCTTCTCCTCATCTGGTATGGCCTATTTCTTCTCTAAATTCTCAGATTCTTGTCTTCTGGCTGTGAATTCTTTCTAGTTTATCTTAGAATTGTTTTCAGTTGAATTGTCTTGTATTTATTGATGTTTTCTTTGGGGGTAAAGATGGTCAAATATTTGAAATTAAAGATGAGTCTACCCTTAATTATAGGTAGTCACTCTACCTTGAGAGCATGAAGTAGTATGATTTTCTCACACCATAAACATCACTTTCTCCCTCCCAATTTATTGAAATTTTTAGATTTAATAAGTCTTATTAATCAAAATTTTTGTTTTCTCTTTTAAATTGTTAATAGTTATAATTAATAAATGTGATTTATAGTAATATTTTAGTAGTTTTTAAATATATAAATTTTATTTCAAAAACTTAAAAGTTTTTGTTTCTGAATTTACCGTCGAAATTTCACTTAGAACAAAGGGAGTCAAGCACATAAATAACTAGGGCTATATGATAATATAAATTCTAAATTAATTTTTATATTATTAATACTTCATGCTATATGCGAGGGCAAACAGTAGTTAAAATTTTAAATAACAAATCTAAAATGAGAACTTGAGAGAATTAAGTGATAGAAAGTTTCACTCTTCAAGAACGAAGGCATAGAATATTAAATATCTGAAACTATAACTTTGTAAATATTTATATTAGAAATTAGTTGTTACATCTTCTGTCCTACGTAAATTAATGTGTAAGTTGACTCATGACTTTTATGTGGTTTAATTATGTGGAATTTCTAAACGATAACGAAACACCATACTTGATGTGCTGAATTTTACACAAAGCAACTCAAAGCTACCAAACACGTATTAGCTATGTCAGTTTTAAAACATGAATAATTTTCTTCCTAACTAGGAACGAAAACGATTGTGAAGAAAAACTTGAATTCATATAGCAAGCTGTTATAATTTCTGAAAACTAGGAGTGTTAAAATTGTATATTGTGAAAAGGGAAGACTGATTCATGTGATGGAAAAGAGTGTGTTGCCGCTTGTGCTATGGTCTAGTGGTAAGAACGGAATGCGTGATACGTGGTGCACAACATGGCTTTGAATCCTGTTGCGGACAAAAGCTTTATATTTAACTGCGATAGGGTAGAGAGGTGGGCCCATTAACCATCGAGTTTGAACCGTACGGTATTAGCCTTGAGGGATTTATCGGTATTAAAACATGAAATGATCGTTGACTTAGCTCATTAGCCTAAGGCTTTGTAATTTTTCCTTCTTCCTCTTTCTCCTCCAGTCAGTTTTCTTTCCTTAATTCTGATCTCATGCTTCTCAGATGATCTCAGTTATTGGTGTCGTTTGAGGACTCCCTCCATTTCGAATTATGTTTGAATCGCCTCGGAGTTTAAGAAATAAATGAAGAGTTTTGAAACTTATACATCTTAATCATGTCATATATTTGTGTGGCTATAGGACTTGTGGCATTAAATATGCCATGGCATTTTGTAGCTATCCACTGTGTTAGGTTTACAAATCATATGCTTTCATCATTTTGCAGTACCCTTAGATTAAAATGAGCACCTTAGATGTCGCCCGAGCAGAGCTTGCACTTGCAGTGTTGTATTTGAACAAAGCAGAGGCAAGAGACAAGATATGCAGGACTATACAATATGGTGCAAAATTCCTGAGTGATGGACAGCCTGGGACTGCCCAAAATGTTGACAAATCAACAAGTTTAGCAAGAAAACTGTTCCGACTTTTCAAGGTCAGGATCTGGTGTTGAAGTGTGTGACCATCTTATTTAATTACTTAACTGTGATTCAACACACACCATCACATGCGACCTGATTCTTTTCCATGGTTCAAGCATATGGAAATTCTTTTTCATAAGGGTAGCAATGATACTCGATCTCAGGACCTTTGCCTATTCTGATATCATGTTGAAGTGTGTAACCATCTCATCTAAAAGCTTAAAATTTTTGAAAAAAAAGCACACATATATTTCTTTAGCTATGTCTTTCAATAGTTGATTTTCATGGTAAGAGAAATTCTTGTTATAACAATAGTATGATCTGTTTCAGGGGTAGCAAAATTTCTATTCCCGAATTCTCGTTTCAACGTTCATATATTGCTTCTTATTTTATTCTGCTGGTGCTACAGTTTATCAATGATTTGCATGCTCTTATTATCCCAAGTGCCCCAGGAACCCCACTTCCACTCATCTTGTTGGGAAAGGTAAAGAATCTGACTTTATCCTTTTGGCTTCTTGTATTTCCTTTCTAACAAACGTCTTGATTTCAGTCGAAAAATGCATTACTATCAACTTACTTATTTCTGGATCAAATTGTCTGGCTTGGAAGGTCAGGCATTTACAAGGTATCGAATTACTCTTTATCGTTGTGAAGACACTGAAGGTGAAAATATCCTCACATTCTTTCTTTTGTTTATATAGAACAAAGAACGCACGGAGTTAATTGGCAGGATCTCCTTCTTTTGTTGGATGGGATCCTCAATTTGTACTACCTTGGTGGAGGTCATGTCATTTTCCCTCATTGGAATTATTGCTCCTAAAAATTTGGTTTTATGCCATTAATTTTGTTTTTTCCGCACTTTGTTACACCCTTTGTTACACCAGATTGGAGAACTCGGAAGGCTTTCAACATCAATGAGAAAGTTAGAAAAGGAACTAAAGAATACTGATAAATATGAGGTTTGAAAATCTCAACCATTTTGCATTGTTACTGTTGGAAATTCTCATTGTTTGGTGAATCTTTTATTGCAGAATGAGCAATATCGGAGTAAGCTTCAAAAGTCGAATGAGAGATCTCTAGCCCTGATTAAGGCAGGCATGGATATAGTGGTTGCTGTTGGATTGCTTCAATTGGCACCCAAGAAAGTCACCCCTCGTGTAACGGGAGCCTTTGGATTCGTTAGCTCACTGATTTCATGTTATCAGGTGTGCACTAATTCTTGCTACAACTTCTGCATTCGTCTTTCATCACCTATGTTTTTTCAAGCAAAAGTCAAAGTACAAGTTTGACAACTTACAAAGGAGTACCCCCAATCTTGTTGAGGGTGCAACACGTGATATGTGAGTTAGATGCATGTCTTCTGGTTCTGAGTCATCTTATTTTGTCCGTGCAGTTGCTTCCGTCACCTCCAAAGACCAAAGTGTCCTGATAAAGGTCTGATGCTGCTCAAGAATTTCCCAGAATAAGTTGTATGCTCACTGGTTATAAGTTTTTTAGCTGTCATACACTGCATCTTTGATTTTGGTACTGAACGTTATAATATTATGTGTTTTGAAGTCTCTTACATCTTGTTGAATAATAAAAATTTTAAATTATAAATAAAAAAAGATCTCAAATTATTTATAACAAGTACTGTAAAGAATTTCCATGCTATCAGTAACTATCTTTGTAGTTCATAAACTTGCATCATACAATTAACTTTGTATTTTCACACAATTAATTGAAGCATGCATTCATCTCTATATAAAGACTTTTCCAACTTAATCATTCTTTCACTTTAACCTTGATTAATTATTTTGATAATTATAATGTCAAACCTTGTAGTTCAACTAATACAAGATACTTGTTACATCTCACTAACCCAAAGTACAAAACAATTTATTTACATTCTAACATTACTACTGTTTGGCCACAAATATATTTGAAAAAAACTTGGAAATTAATATTTGACCATATAACGTGTCATTATTTGACAAAATATATTTGACAAATATCTCAAGTTCTCAACTTTTAGAAAGAACTAAAATTTGAACTAAATTCTAATATTTGAGAATTTAAAAAAAAAAATTAAGAATTACTCCAAACTTTTATAACTAATAAAAACACCCATCATTCCAATTAATATCTTTCAACAATCAACTCCACTAAAATGAACTTGTTTTTAATGAATAGTTTATCCGGAGGCATTGACAAATTTGAATGTATGATTATGATACAGCTCTTGTCCATATTATTGTTCATTATCATCAATTATGCTAAAATGTCAGGTCTTAATGAAACATATTAATTATAAAATGATAATACAAACCTTTGGATACTTCTATAATTTTTAGAACTTATGGAGTATGTGTCATATTTTTTGAAAAAAAAAAAAAACATTCTCCCAAAATCTATAGCCAAATGCATGACAATTTTTTCCAAAAATACTTGTGACCAAATGCCAGCTAAATCACTTAACCAATTTACTAACGGTAGGTGCAGTAAGCTTTTACCATGCGCACACATCAAATGTGCACCTTAGTTGGCGACAGAATATTTGCATGTAAACCTTAAATATTAGGGGGGATTAAAAATCTAGGACAAGCAAATTGCAACGGCTAACATCTCAAGTACACCAGGAAGCAGGTCACTTGGTGGTAATTTTAAAACTAAATACAAGATATTATTATACAAGTTCATGCTACTAAAGTACATCAGGTTCATCCATTTCATCGTCGTCGTCATCCCATACCATGGGTCCAAAACCACCATGATAACCATGTAACAGAAACCCCATAACATCTACATCTTCAGCCGCTTCTTCCTCTGATGACATTGGAGACATATTTGAGTCTTCTGAAAAGCTTTGCAACATCCATGGGAAAGCGTCTGGGTTGTACTTCAACACAAACTTCCCTGATGGTTCGAGAATTTCTATGTCAAATGCAGGGGAGAGAGAACCACCCATGACTTTCACATGGCTAACGCTGGAAATATGGATGAACAACATGTTATCACAACATAAAAAACTATTGCGCCTCAATTCCAATAAGTTGAGTTCAGTTATATGAGTCCTCATTGATCATATCGCTAATTTGAGCTCACCACCGGCAAATAGTATACAAACTAAAAATAAAAAGCACTAGAATTGCTTTATATTTTCTGTAAAATATAGACAGGACAAAAATATACGGCATATAAACACATGAGAGAAATTAGCGTAGATAGAAGTCTCAGCAAGGATCTCTATGCTTATGACATGAGCAAATGCCTGCTGCTACATTTTGCCAATGGGTAGAGCAATAGAAAAGTCGTAGATCTTTCAATAAAGATGAATGAAAACTAACCATATGTAAAACAAGTTGTCCGTATGTTGCCTCTGAACTCTACCCAACAGTTCAATCTGCAGAAATCCACCAATGCAAAGCACTGGTTCTGGTAGCTTGAACTGTTGCAAGCAGTTTTCCTGCTCATCAATGTTAGAATATGTTAATTCTTGCCACCCAAAAATAATATGCTCCTATCGAGGACTTGGAGATAAAGTTCAAACTAGTTGACATTTTACATGCCACGACTTAGGCAACATATAAACTTAAACCTGCCCTACCAGTGGGAAACACTTGCCATAACAAAAACAAATTAGAAATGATAACATCTTTGTTTATGAAAAAAAAAGTTATACACGAATACCTGTGCCATAGGGTATACTTCTGATGTATAGGTCCATATGAACTTGTCATCAGCAGGCTGTTGCTGAGGCACTTGCAGGATATCATTTTCGTCTAGTGAATTTTTGGGGTGTCCTAACCGAAACCGAACAGATTTTGCAGAGTATATAGGCTTGCCGGGCTGGAAAAAAGCTGAATAAGAAATTACATATTAATCAAGAGGATCAAGTAAAACATGCGAAAATTTTGAAACTTATATTGAATTAATTAAGAGACCGGATGAAGCTGAAGCAATAACCTTCAAAAGGTTGTACACTGATTTCACTAATAACACAGAGATCAGCTTTCAATTTGTAAATTAGTGTCTCAGAGGCATCTGGATCAGCATGTCCTTTACTTGACCAGTATGAAGGTCTACCAAGATATCTGTCCCTAGTTGTTAGAGTATTGACAACACTTTCGCCAGGAAATCTATCTGTGCTTGAAGCACAAACTGCATAACCTATGCATTCACTCTGACATGTGTTTAATGTTGTAATAGCATGAAGGAGAGAAGCATAAACATTGTGGTCTCTCTTTAGAATATCCCAACTGGAATTGTGAGATCCAACACCATTTGCTTCTGTTCTTATCCAATTTGGTTCAGATATACGTGCAACCCCAGAAAGCTGAGGAAATTTTCGCAGGCATAGTTGCTTGGAAAGCCCATTTGTAACCACTGCAAAAAATAAGTCACAATGTTACTATTCTACTTGAAATGAGGCCTTTCTTATCCCAAGTGATGATGAACCTCAAATGAATTCCTAGTATTAAATACTAAACCTAGATAGGAAACAAGTGGGGTAGACGACATCAGCATTAGGAGGAAATGTGAAACTCAGCAAGATGAGTTTTTACTATAAATAAAAGAAATACTTTTTAACGTTGCTGCCTAGAATAACTTTCATGAGACTTTAGTTAGCATAACACTCATGAGGGACTACAAAGAAGAGGTCTTCAGATTTGCTCAAAATGTCTGCATTGTGGACAGGAAGCTGAAACCAATGAACATCTTTTTTTGTATTGTAAGACAACTGAAAATAAGTGGCACATGTTCTTTTGTATGCTGGGTGAACTGGCCAATGCGAAGAATTACTCTGGAACTTTTGAAGAACTGGAGGAGTATTGGAAGACAAGGAGCAGAGGAGGTTTGGTGCAGAGCTCCTTCTCCTTCTCTTTTACGACCAACTATTTTGGTTAACATTGAATAATTGAAAAATGAGATTTAGTCAGGAATACACGTTGAGTGCTGAGACTACACATTGAATTTCTGATAATAAATCCATAATCAAAAAGGTGAGTGTGTCTCTGTGATTGTTCAAGAAGAAATGAAACAAAAGATGTGATAGGGTTAGGATAGTTAGTTGAGTCTTGAGTAAATTTTAGGAGTATCAAAGATCTAATGGCCATGATTATCTGTTCACTCTAAGGTGTACGAATGGCTTTTTGAAAAGCCTTGGAAAGTATTTTCAATGTTCTTCCAGTGCTTCAATGGCTTTGGACCTTTTTGGTTATAGGTACTTATTGATGCAGAAGATGAATTATTAATCGATAATGTGTTTGTTCCCAATATTTGTGTATAAAGATAAAAATAGTCGTCTAGGGTGACAAGAGTGTTACCTAAAAAGGACCAAGGAGAATTCTATTCTAAAGGAGGAGCTAGGTTTAGAGGGCGGTGAATACAAAACCACGTGCAATGCCAACAAGGAAGGCAATACTCAATTTAGATCACATCACCAATTCTTGAGAATTAGCCAAAGACCATGGGGGATCATTACTAGATTACACTTCTTGACAGAAATCATTGTGCCATATGCAAACAAAATATCTAATTATATCATCTAATAATGTGTGTTAAACAACATCTATGTTTTCATCCTTTTCTATAGTAAGAGGGAACAAACTTTCTTTTATTCCAGTTGAAGTAACAGCCCACAAATTCAAACAATTTTGACTGAATTATAAATGATACATCCTCTACAAATTTAGGTGCAAGTAAATTATCTAGACATCCTATAGGCTGAACCACTTGACTTCCTCTTCCTCATTATCATCCTTCTTTTTCTTTAATTTTCTTCGAGGTAGGGGTGTTTTGGGGGTTTGGGGGGGGGGGGTTAGGGTTGACAAGGAATGACTTATTTAATTTATTTATTTTTGACATCTACAGGAATGTACAGATGAATCAAACACTCTTTACAAAACAATTTATGTGAAGGCCAATATGTTTCATCTCAACTGACCCATTGAGTATCCGATACCTCCCATTAGTCCAAACTCTGTTCAACAAGGCTTAGAAAAATAAGAAGAAATTATCATCTTTTTGTTTTCCTCTCTTAGAACTCGAACCTGATCTCCTATCTTGTCAGACCATTTCCTTTAGTGCAACAATCTCGATAATAGTGAAACTTGTGTGATTGATCATTTGCTCCATGCTCTACCTTAGCATCACACAAGCTGGGAGCAGAAACAAGTAAAAAGACTGTGAAGACATCATCACTTTTTGCCCAAGGAAGAGACGAAGATGAATTTTTGTTTTACCCATTTGAAGAATGATTTTCTGATGACTTTTAAGTAAGAGACGCCCACTACATGATAACCTGATTTCTTTTTAAAACACTAGGCTTCATAATGTTTTCTCTCTGCAACTTTAGGAGAGCGCTGATCTCTCTTCTTGTTTTTTTTTTGGAAAGCTCATCTTCTTGGATCATTTACAAATAATATATTATTTAGGTAGGACCATTTACATTTTTGACCGAAGTCTTCGGCAAAATCACCAAGACCATCCCCTTCATTTAGGTATTGTCACATTCATCATGATTAGGATCAAACCTGGATTCACTGGAAACAAGGAAAATAATAGGTAATATCTTCATGAACATGGACAGCACTGTTGTACGATGCAGAGATAGACACAGACATATCAATAAAGGTTAAAAAACAAATATGCAATATAATGTTTGCCTAGGATAGAAGGAGGCTCCTTTTATTTCACAATATGAAGTTCAAGCCTCATTGCTAAAAGCAGGTCTAGCTGCAAACAAAGAAAATGTTTGCAGCCTAATATAGCATACATCTCCAACATTAAGCTACAATCAATTAAAACAAGGGTAACCCCTAAAGCGAGAAGATACACTATGGTCTCATTTTTGCAGACTATTGGCCACAGATAACCATAACCAGCAATTATGTGAACAAGTATATTCATTCAGATAGGAAACAAGTGGGGTAGACGACATCAGCATTAGGAGGAAATGTGAAACTCAGCAAGATGAGTTTTTACTATAAATAAAAGAAATACTTTTTAACGTTGCTGCCTAGAATAACTTTCATGAGACTTTAGTTAGCATAACTCACCAAAATGATGCCAAAGCCTTGAGACAGAGCCTGCACGGACCACATCTACCGGATCATTCAAACATGTCAGAATATTAACTGACATGTCTCTTTCAAGAGATTGTACAAAATCAATCTGAGTCTCCATTCTTTTTGACAGACATATAAAAGTTAATCCAATAAATGCATTTCAAGTTCCAAAACCTGAATCAGCACCATAATTAAATTAACATGACAAGCACCAACATTTAAGAAATAGAAATAAGGAGAATAGGAAAAGGTGACAATTATGCAATCCAATCTTTGCCAATTAAAAAAAAAAAGACTAACCAATTCCCTAGAAGATTGATCAATCAATCAACTATACCTGTATCCAAATTAAGTTGGCATCAACTATATGAATCCTCTATGTCCATTTTGTCAAAAGCCAAAATCATTCCACTTCCAAATATGCCTTTTAAGGCAAATTGAGGGTTGTCTAACGGTTCTTAAAACTCACATAACTTTTTTTTTGTTTTTGATACCGGTAACTTTGTATATATCAGTAGGAACAGATCAGTACATGGACAATAGTGCAGTACTAAGGTCATATTTACAAGTAAACTTTAACCCCCTCTCCCCCGCCACATTACAGATCAGTACGTGGGCCGTACTAAGGCCATATTTACAAGTAAATCAGATCCTATGATCCTATGTCTATAATGAATCTAGCACATCAATAATAGATACAGGATCATTAGACCAAATCTGATTACACCAAAAACATAGAATCAAGATACAGTTCAATTGATCTGCTCTATACTATTCTTTATGCTCTCAAAACACCCAGCATTTCTCTCCTCCAAATTGTCCACCATATGTTGGTTGGTATGATTCTCCATCAACTTCTGCTTATGCTTGAAATCCAGCTTCTTCCCAACTTTGAAGAGCCTTTGTAACCTTTCCTGGCATAGACCAAGATAAACCTTTAAGGTTTATGAAACAACCTCCAAAGTTGACTTGTGATTTTGTAGTGAAGGAACAAATGTCTAACAATCTCTGCTTGTTCTCCACAAAAAACACGTCAGGGGCATAAAGTTATCCCCTTTTTCATCAAGTTATCCCCTTTTTCATCAGGTTGTCTTGAGTAAGGACAGCTTCCTCAGATAGGAGCCAAATAAAGCATGCCAACTTGTATGGTATATACAACTTCCATATAATTTTCCATGGCCAGTTAACATTCCGTTGGTTGTGATTATTCAACCATCTGTATGCTTTGCTACCTTGAAGATTCCTCCATCGCTGCCCTGCCACCAAAGCTCATCTTCCCTTTTCTTGAGTTCCTTTAAATTGGCCAATAGTGTTAAAAAATTCTGCAACTCTTGTGATCTCCCAGTCAATTACTAGCCTTCTAAAGCTGATTTCCCACCCATCAGGTGTCCACATTTCAGCAATTGTTCTTTGTTGATTTAGAGTTAAGTTGTAGATGTCTGGATAGATATTCCTCAAAACCCCCCATCACATGCCAATCATCTTCCCAGAAGCTTGTTTTTTTCCTATTCTTAATTTTGACCTTGGTTTTGATCTTGAAATCATCCCATAAGGCCCTTATAAATCTCCACAAATTCACACCATATGGGGGAATTACTTCCTTTGACATCCACCTATTTTCACTCTCATACTTGGCTTTTATGACTTTTCCCCATAACAGTTGTTTGTCATTAACATACTTCACAACCATTTCATTCTGAGGGCCTTACTATGGTTTTGCAAATTTTTAATCCCCATACCCCCAAATCTTTTTTCAATTAACCGATCTTTCCACTTAACCAGATTGTAACCTTTCCCATCCTTGTTTCCCTACCACAGGAACTTCCTTCTAATCCTGTCCAATTTGTCAGGGACCTCTGCTGGAATGGGAAATAAAGACATCATGTAAGTAGGCATAGAGTCAAAGATTGAGTTAATAACAGTTACTCTTCCTCCCAGAGACAAGTATTGCCCCTTCCATCTAGCCAATTTCCTCTCACACTTCTCTATTACACTGTTCCAAATCACTTTAGACTTTGATTTAGCACCCAAAGGCATCCCCAGGTATGTCGTTGGGAGAGCCCCAGCTTGTCCACTTAGAATAGTGTTCAGTGCCTCGATGTTGTTTACTTCATTAATGGGATAAAGGAAACTCTTTCTCCAATTTATATGTAGCCCAAAAATTCCTTCAAACTAGACAAAAATTACTCTCGGATGTTTGAGTTGCTCTTGTTTAGCACCACAAAAGATGAGTGTGTCATTTGCATACTGCCGATGAGTCACTTCTAAGCTTTCCCTTTCATCTTTGGCCACATCACAAAACCTTCCAACCAGCCATTTGTGTTAGCTATTTTGACCATGTTATTAAATCCCTCCGTAACTAGCAAAAGCAGGAAAGGAGATAGAGGATCCCCCTGCCTGAGGCCCCTTTGAGCTCCAAAGAATCCTGTTAGTGCATCATTGATCAAAACAAAGAATTTCACTAAAGTTATACAGAATTTTATCCATTGTCTCTAACTACCTTTGCATAACCTAGCTGGCATTAGTTAACCTGGCTGGGCCTGCCATATCCTGATTCTTTAGGCATTTAATACAACTCTTCAATTTTATGAGCAATGTCACTCCAACCAACGTTCAATGTTGTCTTTGGGATGATCAGAACTGATCTTCCCTCCTTACTTATAGACAGAATGTACATGTATCTTCCATGTCCTTATCCCTAGCTGGTACTAAAATGCTCTACCTCTCCTGACATTTTCCATCTCTTGGTAAGATTCTTTTGGTCCTTAGAAGCTTCCTTAAGGGTAAAGTAAATCAATTCCATAGTGTTGTGACTCATCCCTATCCTTCTCATCAGTCTGCGACTTCTCTCAACCCATTCATACTAGACTGTTGTGTTTGCTGTCCATCTCGTGATGTCAAAAGATTTGAATCTCGCATGAAGTAAATCCTATTCTCCCCCATGATCACGTAAGGATGAGGTAGGGGAAAAGCAAGGCGGTTCTAGAATGGAGAAGACAGGAGGGAGAAGAAAGAAAGAAAGGTTTAACTCACATAATATATCTATTTAAACATAAAATCCTCAACAAACTAGAAGGATTCCTAACAAGTACTTGAAGCTGAAGCGTAACAATAGAATTTAAAGTTTTAATCCTAGATAATCGTTATAGCCTATACAGGTAGTTAATCCTCATTTTGTTCTATTTTCGGCTGAATCAGCATCAATCACATGCTTGTCTAAACAAGTTTCCACCCTGTAATTTCAGGTCTACTTCATTTCTTTTTAATCAATTAAGGAATTTACTCATTAATAACGGAAAAAACCTCTCGCATACAAGAAGTATGCCAAAATAATACAAAACCAACAAAAATAAATGGATCTCTACAAAAGGCACTCACTTTTCATCACAAATAGGAACCTCATGGTTGCACCAAAAAGATATCTAAAAATAAGAGTTATTCATCAAATCTAGAAATTTAAGCGCATTTCCTTCACAAGCTATCTATTTCTCCCTCTACACAACCCAGAGCCAACAGAGCAATACCCCACCTTTCGCGTCGAATATTTCTCTCCATATAAGTAACTCATCTCTCAACTATCCGAAGGACTTGCCTTTCACCTTTTCTTTTAGATATCTCCCGACTGCTATAAAATTCCCATAATCAGTCATCCAATTATAATACTAAGGAAAAGGGCCTAATCACCCTACAACTATCAGAAATAGGGCATTTTTGTCCTCAGTTATCTTTTAATATCAAAAAGGTTGATGTCATCTAAAAATTGGACCACACTTGCACTCAAAATACACGGCCATCGACATAAGCATATACAGGTGGGGAAAAGACCACTTACCCATTAACCCCTATTTTAACCCGTGACCTGTTCCTTGATCCCCTCCCCTTTAACTAACCCACCCACCCTGTGCTGCCCTTACTCCTCCCCCCAAATTTTCGCTGAGATTCACGATTCCATTTTATTTAGAACCTGTTTAGATGGGCTTATATCTGAGTGGCTTAATTTTGTAATTCTGGCTTAAAACCAACTAACACTCTTTTTCTTTCCTTGTTTTCTTTCGTTCCATGAGTGATTAAGCTATCTTCTTTGCATTTCCAATCTCAAACAATGAAACGCAAAACCTAGCCTTAACTGTTCCAAAAAGTAAGGACTATTAGGAAAACAAACAATCATATCATACGCTTGACGAAGGGGGAAAAGGAAATCAACAGTAATAAAAGGCAATTTGGGATAAACTAAATCTCAAAATGATGAGGCTAATCAGAAACAGCGGATGAAATTACCTATTCAACTGGAAGCACAGAGGAAATCCCTGAAGAGGAAAACTGAAAATTTAACAGTGAATCTCTTACCTTGTCGTGAATACTTATTAGGTGGGTGGTCTTATATTAACCCGGACGCAAACTACTATTACCCCAGGGATGGTAGGTGAGTGGGACGGGATGACCTAAATTTGAGATGGAAAAATTACTTTTAAGGAGATTATATTTTAATAAAAAAATAAATCAATATCTTTTATTTATTATTGTTAATATAAAAAATACTTTCTCTGTTCAATTTATGTGACACATTTTCACTTGGCACAGTGTAAGAATTTTTTTTAAAAAAAAAAAATTGTGATCTAAAATCATTCTTAAATATTTGTATTGTTGAGAATCATTTAATTGTTACTCATCAATGCCGTTATTCTGGACATCTTCTCGACGACCACTTTTCGACTGTTACTCATCGGTTTCTGGTATTGCTACTTTCGTCGAAGCCAATCGCCGGTGTCGACGATCGTTCTTCTCTGCGCTTTGACTTCTCTTATAGACAGAATGTACATGTATCTTCCATGTCCTTATCCCTAGCTGGTACTAAAATGCTCTACCTCTCCTGACATTTTCCATCTCTTGGTAAGATTCTTTTGGTCCTTAGAAGCTTCCTTGATCGAAACCCATTTTGATTCCGGCGACTTCCTCCGTTCTTCTTTAACTTCTCTAGCATTTCTTGGATTCTCTTGGGGATTTCCAGTCCTTTGGAAATCACTGTGTCCTCGGCGTCCAGCAGTTTCCAGATTCCGGCGACAGCATTTCCCGTCCGACACGGAGCTTTCCGGCGACGCGATCAAAATCATTTCCGGTTAGGCAACTTCCACTGTCTTGGCGACGCATTCAAGCATTTTTCAGTCAGATTCTTTCAAGCTACTAATATTACTCAAGTGATATCCTCCATTTTCTCCTTTCCTTTCTTTGTTCAACTTCTTTTTTGCATTTACTGCCTGTTTGTATATTTGACATTTTGCTTGTTGTTCCTTGTTTTTGCTTGCAATATTTCTGGCTTAATATTTCCTGCTTAGTACAGAAATTGTGCATTATTTCTTGCCTACTTGTTCTGATCAAAATCTTCATATTGTATAGTTGTTGTATGTTACTGTATATTGCTGTATATTGTTGTTGTATATTGCTATATACAACTCTTGTTATTATTGTTGTTGTATATTGTTATATAGTGCTATAGATTATCATATATTGTTGTTGTATATTGTTGTATATTGTGGTACAGTGTTGTATATTGTGGTACAGTGCTGTGTATTGTTGTACATTGTTGTATATTTGTTTTCTTAATTGGATAGATAATCTTCCATGTACATTTGTTCATTGTAAAATTTAGTATATTGTTGTGTATTTGTTGTATATTGCGGTATATATTTCTTAGCATATTGTTTGTTGGAAAAATTATTTAGCACCTGTGTATTATTGTTGCATAGTACTGTTTGTGGATAGTTTGTTGGTATTGTTTAGTAGTCCTTATTTATAAAATTGTAAGTGTATAGTACTGTTATTCTTTATTGGGACCTTTACTTGTTTGTAGGGATTATTAGTTTTGTAGCTTAGTGGCGTTAGGAGATAATAGTGGACTAGGGTCATGTCATCAGTCGGGGTCGGAGGTAAGGGGTAGGGGTGGCAAGAGGGTCACAGACTTATGTAAGTTAAGGATAGCATCGTGGAATATAGGGTCACTAACAGGGAAGTCCATAGAATTAGTAAAATATTTTAAAAGGAGACATATTAATATAGTGTGTGTCTAGGAGACCAGATGGGTAGGCACCAAAGCACGGGACATGGATGGGTTTAAGTTATGGTACTCGGGTGGTTCTAGGGATAAAAATGGTGTAGGAATCCTAGTAGACGAGAATCTTAGGGAGTATGTGGTTGAGGTTAGGAGGGTTAATGATAGGATGATGTTTATCAAACTCGTGGTTGGTAGACATGTAGTGAACGTAGTTAGTGCTTATGCACCCTAAGTAGGCCTAGATGAGGAAGTCAAAAGGCTCTTTTGGGAGGATTTGGATGAGGTTGTGCGAGACATACCGGAGACTGAAAAAATCTTTATTGGGGGTGACTTTAATGGGCATATTGGGGTAACTGTTTGTAGATGTTCATGGAGGCTTTGATTTTGGGGAGAGGAATAGAAGTGGGACATCTCTCTTGGATTTTGCCAAAGCCTTTGAGTTAGTGATTGCTAACTCGTGTTTCCTGAAGAGGGAAAATCACTTAATTACCTTCCGTAGTACGGTAGCTAAGACTCAGATAGATTACCTACTTCTCAGAAAGGGCGATAGAAGTCTATGCAAGAATTGCAAGGTTATTCCGAGTGAAAATGTTTCTACTCAACATACGCTTTTAGTGATGGATGTGGAGATCAAGAGAGAAAAGAAGAAGAAGGTTATGTATGCCAAACCTAGGATTAGAAGGGGAGGCCTTACTCCTGCCTTTCTCGCGAGATGGAAGAAAAGTTGAGAATTTTAGAGGCGTGGAGTAGCGAAGGTAATGTGAACAGTATGTGGGACACGACTGCTGGTTACATAAGAAAGGTAGCTACTGAGGTACTAGGGATTTCGAGAGGGGCCTGTGGTGGACGTTAGGGCGATTGGTGGTGGAATGATGAAGTTCAGCGCAAAGTGAAAGATAAGAAGGTCGCTTACACAGAGTGGCTAGAGTGTAGGGATGAAGATGAAAAGCAAAAGCTTAAGGTAATCTATAAGACGGCCAAGTCAAAAGCAAAGATGGCAGTGACGATTGCGAAGTCAGCAGCGTTTGAGCGCCTTTATGAGGAGCTAAGTGATAAAGGTGGGGACAAGAGATTGTATAGGCTCGCTAAAGTAAGGG
>DF357574.1:100069-112771 GCA_000787875.1 Solanum virginianum
ACATAGACCTGAAAACGGATGTTTTTGAGGATATCGACTCCACAAAAGGCTTGAAAATTTCCATGGGGATTGCGGCCCAACTTAGAAGAAGTAAAGCCGAAATATTGGGACAACAAGCGCTTCAAGCACCACCTAAATCATCTCATGTTTTATATTTGTCTATTCCAGAAAAAGAAATATCCTCTCTATATGTTCTAGAATAAGAGAAAAATATTGCTGAGGTAGTAGAACGAACTTTGGATCGACTAAAACTGTCACAATAATGACATCGTCAGTTTAACAATCCTTTCATGTATGAAGATGATGATGTCTTAAGCGCTAGATGTACTATGATCTTCCCTTATGTCACTTCTTAATCCTAGCTATATTCTAGTGATATTCTGCACTATTCTTCATCCTCTATGACGGTTGTGCAAGCAATGGTAATCCAAACTTTTACCATAGAAGAGCAACTTGCAAATTTGATGAAAGCAGTTGAAGGCCTATCAAAGTACATCAAAGGTCAAGACTTCTAAATTACCAAGTTGACAAATATGATAGAGGATGTGAAAGAGGGAGAATCCACTCGATTATGTGTAGAGCCTCATAAAACGCAAAAGAAAAGAGAGTCTTTCACAAAACATGAAACAACAATCAATGCGTTTCACGTATCTGATGAAGGCCTAATTCCCGTTGACCAATTGAAAGACTTCATCATGGAGACTATCTAAGATAAATTAGAGTTCATATCTAAATCCCTACTCACATATATAAAATCGTATTCTCAAAGAATTGATAATCTAAAGATACATGCTGGCTATTAACCTCCTAAGCTGCAGTAATTTGATGGGAACAGAAATCCAAAACAACATGTAGTATACTTTATTGAACTTGCAATAATGCTGGAACATATGATGATAATCTTGTTAAGCAGTTTGTTCAACCACTCACAAGAATTGCTTTCGATAGTAAATAAATCTTGAACCTGGTTCTATTAATAGCTGGGAGAAAATGGAGCAAAAATTTCTTAAGAGTTTTTATAGCACGAGAGTGCTATAAGCATGATAGATCTTACCAATGCCCACCAAAGGAATAATGAGCAAGCCATTGTCTTCATCAATCGTTGGAGGAGCTTGAGCCTTAATTACAAAGATCACCTTAGTGAAACTTTTAGGATCAAAATATGCATCCAAGGTATGCATTGGAATCTTCGCTACATAATGCAAGGCGTAAAATCTAAAACATTTGAAGAACTAGCAACTCGTGCTCGTGATATGGAATTGAGTATTGCCACAAATGAAGATTAAGAGTTACTCAACTTTAAGCCTCAGGAAGAAAATATATATGATATTGAAGATGAGGACAATCTTTCATCCAAAATTGAAATTGAAGAGTATATAGGTAAAAATGCTCCTCGACGCATGAGCCTAAAATGCAGGTCATAAAGCTCATAAAAATTGAGCTAAGTCTTCAAGATGTGAAGCTCATAAAATTTGACCTAAGTCTTCAAGTAAAATGCTCCTCAACATACGAGCCTAAAATGCAGGTCATACAACTCATCAAACTTGAGGTTAGTTTTCAATTCTTGAATCTTGTCAAATTCAGTCTAAGTCTTCAAGTTATGATACTCCCTAAACTTTGAGCAAAGTTTAATAAATTTGAACTAAGTCTCTGTCATCACCCAACTAGGACCTAGATGTGATATGACGAATGGGGAACCTGAAGGAACCCCAAACAAGCCTCTTAGCATATCATACACTTCATTGGTTGCAGAAGCAATATAAACAAGATTCAAAGTGACAAAAATAAAAAAAGGGAAGTAGGACTAAGGGAAGTTTTTTCATGATAACTTGAACATAAAAAGAATCAAGCTCATAATACAAACCAACTTAATATCTAACAACACCTCTACTATGAATGGGGCGGGGGCCAAGACATCTCCCGGGCTCACCCTCATAGATAGGTATCCAAAAGCACAAGTTAAAGTCTTAACATAGACATGAAAGAAAGTAGATATTGTCCCTGGATATGAGAAAGGCTCTCTTCAAATGCACCAAACTAGCCACATAGGGAAGGATGGCCAATAGGAGCTTCGGTCCCTATATCGTGATATCATGTAGGCATAGAGTATACGTAAGTACTTGGAATGTACTAAGTATGTGGGGTGCAATGCAACAAGGGAAGCAAGCCATAGTAATTAAAATGCATAAACATAATCAAATACGTAAGCTTAATATGCCATGCATGATCAATGCTTAAGGTAAAATATACGTGGCGATAATCATACTTGCATAACTCATAAAAAAACATAATAAAGTGGCATGAGTAGCTCATTTGTATACATTGTACTAGAGGTTGAGGAATATTGCGTAGGTCATAATAATACAAAATCATCATAAGAGAATATCTTGGGGACATGAGGGGAACATGAGCATATATAAGGAAAACCATAGATCAAGAATGACATATACCATAAAGTTTTGGGAATTTCATAAAAGATAGTGAGAAATACAAGGTGTCATACATAACTAAAATATTAATATTCTTGGGTGAAAAATACATCACTTTACATTAAGAACTATTTTATTATGCAAGGAACATTGACAATCATAATGGAGAACACCTTACACACTTACAAAAATCATCATGTACCTTTAGGGGAAAGTACCATTTAAATTTGTGAAACAAAGAATCATCAGAGCTTTAAATCACCTTTGGACTTAACATAAATGAACCATTTAAATTTATCATTAAGGGACCTCTTGAGTGTCACGACCCAAGCCTGGGGCCTAGACGTGACTGGCGAATGGGTAACCCTGAGGAACCCCAAATAAGCCCCATAACATATTATTACACATCCTTGGTCGTGGAAGTAATGTAAAACAACATAAGAGACATAAACAAGGGGAATTGGGACTAAGGGGAAAAGCTTGCATAACATCATAATCAAGAAACAAAAGAGTCAAGGCTCATATCATAGATACATAACATGTCCAACAATACCTCTACTATATAAATAAGAGCAGGGGCCAAGACAAAGCAACCAAGCTCACCCTCATAGTCAAAATAGAAAATAAAGAAGAATATCTCAATACATAATAAGAGAAACAAAGACTAAAGTCCTCAAAGTGGAGGACTCACCAACTAGCTTGAGTAGTATCGAACTAGCCACGTGGAGGAGGAGGATGATCAACTTGGACACTAGTTCCTACATGGTGACATCATGTAGGCATAGAGTATATGTTAGTACGTTTAAATATACTAAGTATGTAGGATGCAATACAACAAGAATTAGACATCATAATCAAAATACATAAAAATAGGCAATAGGCATAATATAACAATATGACATGCATGATCAATGCATAAGTAAAACATGCTTAAATAACTCATGCTCATATAGGATATCATATGTAAAGAAAAGACCAAGATAGATTTCCAAAGTACAAACCCCTTGGTAGGTTAGTAATGATAGCACCCATCACCCTAGTGTGTGAGGTACAAACCCCTCATCAAGGTTAGTGTGATGATACCACCCATCACCCTAGTATGTGAGGTACAAACCCCTCATCAAAGTTAGTGATAATAACACCCATCACCCTAGTGTGTGAGGTACAAACCCCTCATCAAGGTTAGTGATAATAGCACCCATAGTGGTTGAGATGTTAACCCTTTAACTAGGTTACCCAAATCGGGCATGATCTAATGCAACATATTATATAGAATATATCATATAAATAAGCTCATTACATCATGATATAGTCAATCATATCATATCTCATACTTTGTACCTTCAACTCTTCAAGAAATCATAACTGAACATTTTATCAAACACTTGGTGGGTGTATAGTGCTAGTGTAAAATCATGCAATTCAAGAGTGAAAACATGCAAGTAAATCCCATTTAAAACCATTAATCAACACTTTGTAACACCTTCAAGAAACATACATCAAGACCCTTCATCAAATCCAACATTAGATCCAAGAGTTAGAGCTTAAAACATGCTGAACAACCATACTTTCATAAACTCAAATCACTATGCAGTAAATTTCTTAATATACAAAACCCACATATAAAATCAACTTTAAATCATGCAATTTAAGTAGAAAAGAGGATTGGACACCATGGGTGAAAGGACTCAATAGTTGAAACCCACATAGCTTAGTTTAGAGATGAACTTGGTGATGATTGAAGATGGAGACTTGAAGCTTAAAAAAGAACCTTAAAAGAGAACCTTAGCTTGGGATGAGGGTTTGGGACATGAATTTGGGAGTGAAAATATGGCTAAGTGTTTGAGTGAGTATTAGGAAATGTTTTGGGTAATATGAGGGTGAAATTTAGCTAAGTATGGGTAAAAACACGTTTGGGAACACTTAGACCCAAGACTTAGAAGTCTTGGACCAAACTAAAAAAAAAGTCTCGAAAATGAAGAGGGGCGCGTCCCACGCTTGGAAACACTTAGGCCCAAGAATTAGAAGTCTTAGATCGAGTTAAAAAAAATAGGCCACTTTTTATACTGTGGCGCATTGCGAGGGGGTTGCGGATTCCTCTCTAGAATTCGGATCTGCCTATATGATGTCACTTTCTACTTCCTCTTACCGTATGGCCTCCTAATCTTTCGCTCTTAATTTGGGGTTAGACCTTTTTCACCCTAATTTTGACCCTTTGAATAAGAATATGAAGTCGGATTTTTGAAATAGCAAGTGGATTTTGAGATATATGGAATTTCAAATTTCGAGCATTCAGAGGCACATTTTTAAGCACTTTTTGAGGTCCATATATAATGGTCCTCAATATCAAACACACTGCATCGATTAGAGTCTTGTTCATGGTTGTGTTGTGCACCACAACTTGGAGCAAGGGTCTATGAGGCATTTTAGGAAATGTTTTCCTTCTTCATGATCTAAGTCGTGCTATCGAGTTAAATTAAGGTTTTCCCCCCTAATAATTTTTCTTTACTATGCTAGATCATGCCAAATAGAAGAGGAAGAAGAGCCTGCACACCTGAGGGATAATCTGCTCATGGTGAGCTCCGAGATGCTCTCACTTTGCTTGCACAAGTTGTGACTAATCTAGCCAATCAAGGGGCCTAAGACCCTCATGCTCCTATACTTGTATCTCGGGTGATAGACTTCAATGAGGATGAATCCCTCAAAATTATATATGTTAAAGGTGGATGAGGACCCTCAAGGGTTTATTGATGAATTCTACAAGGTATTGGCAATCATGAGTGTTAGACCGAAGGAGAAAGCATAGTTAGCAGCCTACCAACTCAAAGGGATAACACAAATATGATTTAATCAATGGAAGAAGGAGAAGGGAATTAATAATGTGGTGCTTTAGGAGGAGTTCAAGATAACTTTTCTTAATCGGTTCTTCCCTTTTGGGCTTAGGGAGGCCAAATTGCTGGAGTTCAAGAATTTTTAAGACAAGGGTCTATGACGGTGAGGGAGTATGCCCTCAAGTGCAATCAACTCTCTAAATATACTCCCCACTTGGTTGCCGACCCCAGGTCTAGAATGAACAAGTTCGTAATGGGCGTATCCAATTTAGTGAGTGAGGAATGCCAGCCCGCTATATTGATTAGCGATATGGATTTTTCTTATTTGATGACCTATACTGAACAAATGGAGGAGGAAAAATTAAAGAACAGGAGGAGTATTTAGGCAAAGAGGGCCTGTTTTGAGAGAAAATTCCAAAGTCAAAAGGGTGGCCGATTTCATCAAGGCCAAGGATCTTCGCATGCATTTAATAAGAGGGTTGCAAATGACTTTCCAAAGGACCAAGGTGTTGGGGGTGTGGTTCCTAATGGTGGGTGTCCAAAATGTGATAGGGTTCATAGTGGCCCGTGCTTGAGGGATACTAATGCTTGTTATGGTTATAGGGAAGTTGGGCATAAGGTGATGGATTGTCCTCGAAATCGCAACAAGGGTAAGGAGGTTCATCCATATGGTGCTAATGCGGTTCCTTTGGGGAGTGGTGGCCAACAAGATAGTGCCCCAAGGTACAATCGGTTTTATATTTGCATGAGAGACAATGGGTTGATGAGGTGCCCGATGTCATCACTGGTATGTTAAAAGTCTTTGATTTTGATGTGTATGCGTTGATTGATCTGAGTGACACTCTTTCTTTTGTTACCCCTTTTGTTGCCAAAAAGTTTCATGTTAAGCCAAAATTGTTGTGTGAGTCATATGAGGATTCTACTCTTATTGATGCATTTATTATTTCTAGAAAAGCGTATAGAAATTATCCCATTTACATCTTGAATAAAATATTTCCTTATGATCTTGTTGAGTTAGATATGGTTGATTTTCATATCATTCTTAGGATGGATTGGTTGTATACATGTCATGCCTTTATTGATTGTAGAACCCATAGGATCAAATTCCAATTCCCAAATGAACCTATTCTTGAGTAGGAGAGTCGTGATGTGGTGGTCAAGGGTAGGTTTATCTCTTGCATTAAAGCCCGTAAGTTGATCTCTAAGGGGTGTCTTTATCATCTTGTAAGGGCTAGGGATATGGATTCCAATGTCCTTCCTATAGAGTTAGTTTCAATTGTAAATGAGTTTCTCGATGTCTTTCCAAATGACCTTCTCGGTGTTCCTCTCGAAAGGGAGATAGATTTTGGTATAGACCTCCTTCCCAATACTCAACCCATTTCTACTTCCTCTTACCGTATGGCCTCGATGAAGTTAAAGAAGTTGAAGGAGAAATTAAGGAATTTGTTAGAGACGGGTTTTATTAGGCCTAGCCAATCATCTTGGGGGTGCACCGGTGTTGTTTGTGAAGAAGAAGGATGGGTCTCTTAGAATATCTATTTACTACCGGCAACTTAATAGGGTCACCATCAAGAATAGGTATCCTCTTCCAAGGATTGATGATTTGTTTGACAATTTCAAGGGGCTAGCCACTTCTCTAAGATTGATCTTTGGTTCGGTATCATCAAGTGAAGGTGAGGGAGTGTGATATTTCTAAGACGACATTCCGAACTAGATATGGGCATTTTGAGTTTGTGGTGATTTCATCTGGGTTGATCAATACATCGGCTATCTTCATGGATCTTATGAATAGGGTCTTCAAATCCTACATGTAGACCATTGACCCTGTTAGATATTAGAAGCTTCTTGGGCTTAGTGTCTTACTATCGGAGGTTTTTGAATGGGTTCTCTTCTATTGCTTCCCCTATGACCAAGTTGACTCATAAAAAAGCCAAATTTGTATGCACCGATAAGTGTGAGAAGAGTTTCTAAACATTGAAAGATAAGTTTTTGATCACTGCTATATTGTCACTACCGGAAGGGCTAGAAGGGTTTGTGGTGTATTATGATGCTTTAAGGGTCAGTTTGGGTTGTGTTCTATTGCAAAATGGAAAGGTGATAGCCTATGCTTATAGACAACTCAAAGTGTATGAAAAGAATTATCCTACCCATGATCTTGAGTTATCTGCCGTGGTCTTTATTTTGAAGATTTGGCATCACTATTTGTATAGGGTGCATGTTGATGTGTTCACCAATCATAGGAGTCTCCAATATGTCTTCACTCAGAGAGATCTCAACTTAAGACAAAGAAGGTTGCTAGAACTTCTTAAGGATTATGATATAAGTGTGTTTATCATCCCAGTAAGGCTAATGTGGTGGTTGATGCTTTGACTAGGGTGTTCTATGGGTAGCCTAGCTCATGTTGATGATGGTGGCACAGGGGTGGCTAGGGAGGATAGATTGGGGGTTAGGTTAGAGAGGTTGATAATGGTAGTATTGTGGTTGTTGATGGTTCAGACTCTTCCTTGGTTGATGAGGTGAAAGCGAAGCAAGATCTTGACCTCGCTTTGTTAGAATTAAAGGCATTGGTAAAATATGGTAAGGTGGAGGTTTTCACTCAAGGGGGAGATGGTACCCTTAGTTATCAAGGTAGGTTGTGTGTGCCTTGCGTTGATGGTTTGAGAGAAGATTCTTGATGAGGCTCATGGTTTTTCTTACTATATTCACCACGGGTCTACTAAGATGTATAGAGATTTGAGAAAGAGGTATTGGTGGGGAGGTATAGAGAGGGACATTGCCAAATTTGTCTCCGATTGTCATAGTTTCCAACAAGTCAAAGCCGAGCATCATAAGCCGAATGGCCTATCCCAAGAAATAGAGATTCCTACTTGGAATTGGGCAGAGATTAATATGGATTTTGTTGTTGGGTTGCCCAAGTCTAGAAAGGATTTTGATTCCATTTGGGTTGTGGTTGATAGGATGACAAAATCAGCTCATTTTCTACCAGTTAAGACTACATATATGGCTGAAGATTATGCTAGGATGTACATTCATGAGTTGGTGAGGTTGCATAGGGTACCTTTGTCCATCAATTAGATCGTGGTGCTCAATTAACTTCACACTTTTCCATTAATTGAGTTTGCCTATAACAATAGCTATAATTCTAGCATCAAAATGACTCCTTTTGAGGCTCTCTATAGTAGACATTATAGATTACTGGTAGGGTGGTTTGAGGTCAGAGATGTGGCTTTGTTGGGATCGGATCTAATTATGGAGGCTCTTCAGAAGGTTAGGATAATCATAGAAAGGTTGAAGACGGCCCAAAGTCGCCAAAGGTCCTATGCCGATGTGAGAAGAAGGGATTTTGAATTCAAAGTTGGTAATTGGATTTATTTAAAGGTGTCACCCATGAAGGGTGTGGTTCATTTTATGCCGATGTGAGAAGAAGGGATCTTGAGTTCAAGGTTGGTGATTGGTTCTATTTGAAGGTGTTACCCAGTGATTTTTATCTCAGCCCAAGGCTTTTGGGTCTTGGGCCTAAGCTTTCCCATTCGTGAAAATACCTATACTTAGCCTTATTTCACCTTCATCTCATTCAAGACATTCCCAAATACTCTCTCAAACACTTAGAAAATATTTTATCTCCAAATTCCACATCCCAAAACTCATTGGGATCTTAAGGTTCATTCAAGCTTCAAGTCTCCTACTACAATCTTCTTCAGGAATTCTCTAAAGCTAAGATATGTGGGTTTCTCTCATGGGCTCCTTTCAGCTATGATGCCCAAGCTTCCTTTTTATCGAAAGTTTTATGATTTAAAGTTGATTTACTCATAGGTCTTACTTATTATGAAATTCACTGCACATTATGTTGGGGTTTCATGAAATTATGATTGTGTTAGCATGTTTTGAGCTATGAATCTAAGATCTAATGTGAGATTTGATGAAGTGTTTTGATGTATATTTCTTGAGGGTGTTACCAAGTATATATTGATGGTTTTACATTGCATTTTCTAGCCTGACCCATGGAATTTTGGGGGATACATTCTCATGAAGTCTCTCACTCGAGATGCTGGTGTAGGAGCATGAGGGTGAATACACTCTTGAATTGCATGGTTTTACACTAGCATACAACACCTGCCAAGTGTTTGATAAAATGTCCAGTTATGATTTCTTGAGGAATTGAAGGTCCAATGCATGTCTTATGAGTTGAAAGACTATATGATTGTGAAAGGAATGTATATATATGATATTATCTCTATAGTGTTGAGAATTGACCAAGCCTCACTCAGGGGGTTGTAAACCCGGGTAACCATTTGATGGGTTTGTACCTCGATTGCCTCACTCGGGAGGTGGTAGGCCCATGCAACTGGATCGGGGGGGGGTTTGTACCTTGAGAACCATGTTGAGGGGTTTATATCTTGGTAACCAACCATATTAAGGGGTTTGTACCTCATTTGCCTCTCCAAGGAGGTGATAGGCCTTGGATACTCACTAATAATGGTCTCCTCTTACACATGTATAATATCCTATGTTAGCATGATTTACTTCTAGCATCTTCCATGCATGCCATATTGTTATATGATGCTCATTGCCTATGCTTATGTATTTCAATTATGTTGTTTATCACTTGTTGCATTTCATCCTACACACTTAGTACATTCAAACGTACTAACACATACTCTATGTCTACATGATGTCACCATGTAGGAACCAAAGCCCCACTTGAGCATCTTCTTCCACGTGGCTAGTATGATTTCTCTCAAGCTTTTTGGCGAGTCCTCTATTCTGGGGACAATGTTTATGATCTCATGCCATGTGCTAAGACTATCTTTTGTTTATGTATTTATTGACTATGAGGGTGAGCCTGATTGCTTGTATTGGTCCTCACTCTTATCTTTGTAGTAGAGGTGATGTTGGACATGTTATGTATCAAGCCTTGACTCTCTTGTTTTGATGCTTATGTTATGAAACTATCCTTTTAGTCTATCTTCCCTTATTTATACTCTTAGTATGTTGTTTAATTGCTTCCGCGATCAATTATGTGTAATGATATGTTAAGAGACTATTTTGGGGTCCGTTCGGGTTCCCCATTCATTGTGTCATGCCTAGGCCCTAGGCTTGGGACGTGACAACCACCTCTCCCCAGAGGAACCACATTGGAACCCCGACATTAAGGACGAACATCCTTACCCTTGTTGCGATTTTTAGGGCAATCTATTGCCTTATGCCTCATCTTCCCACAACCATAACAAACACCAGTATTCCTCAAGCATGGTCCACCATGACCATTATAACACCTTGGGCACAGATCAATAGGACCCATACAAGCAACACCTTAGACCCTTGGGAAGTCATTGGAAAATGCCCTATTAGAAGCATGAGAAGGCCCTTGGCCTTGATGGAACTAGCCACCCTTTCGACCTTGGAACCTACCCTCAAAATGGGCCCTCTTGGCCTCATTACTCCTCCTCTTCCTCAACTTTTCCTCCTCCATTTTCTTGGCATCGGTCATCATATGGGATAAATCCATGTCACTAATAAACATATCAGGCCGACACTCCTCACTCACCAAGTCGGTACCCCCATCACAAATTTATTCATTCTAGACCTTGAGTCAGCCACTAAGTGTGGAATATATTTTCAAAGTTGGTTGAACTTGAGGGCATACTCCCTCAAACTAATAGACCCTTGCCCTAAATTCATAAGTTCCATCATCTTGGCCTCCTTAAGTTCAATAGGGAAGAACCAATTAAGGAAAACCGCCTTGAACTCCTCCTAAAGCACCACTTATTGATCCCCTTCTCCTCCTTCCATTAATTGTACCATATTTGTGCAACCCCCTTGAGTTGGTAAGCCGCCAACTTTGCCTTCTCATCTGGTCTAACACCCATAATAGCCCAAACCTTGTAGACCTCATCAATGGACTCTTGAGGGTCCTCATTCACCTTTGACCCATAGAATTCTGGGGGATTCATCCTCATGAAGTCTCTCACTCGAGATGCTGGTGTAGGAGCATGAGGGGCTTGGGTCTCTTGATTGACTTTGTTAGCCACAACTTGGGGAAGCAAGGTGAGAGTATCCCAAAGCCCACCATAAGCTGGTTGTCCCTCAGGTGTGCGGTCTCTTCTTCCTCTTATGTTAGGAATGATCTAGCATAGCGAAGAACAATCGTTAGGGAAGAAAAAACCTTATTTCAACTCTACAGTATGAGTTAGAGTATAGGAAATATTTTCCAAAACGTCTCATAGCCTCTTACTCATAGTTGTGTTGCATAACACAACCATGAATAAGACTCTAATCGATGTAATATTTTGGATGCCAAGGACTATTAACAACCTATTGCTCTGATATAATGTTTGTTACGACCCAAGCCTAGGGCCTAGACGTGACATGGCGCATGGGGAACCCGAAGGGACCCCAAGCAAGTCTTTTAACATATCATTACACATCCTTAGTAACGGAAGCAATAAAACACAACAAGAGATAGTAAGTAGGGATAAACGGGGCTAAGTGACAACTTTAATATCATAGACATCAAGAGTCAAAGCTCATAGCATTACACATAACATGTCCAACAACACCTCTAACCAAAGAACTTGGCGGGGGCTAAGACAAGCAATCGAGCTCACCCTCATAGTCAAGTACATAATAAAAGGAAAAAGAAGTCCTTATACATAGCATAAGATCAAAATCAATGTCCCCAAAGTGGCAGACTCACCAACTAGATTGAGAGATTATCGTACTGGCCACGTAGAGGAGGAGGATGGTCAAGCGGGGCTCCAGTTCCTACATGGTGACATCATATAGGCATAGAGTGTGCGTTAGTACATTTGAATGTATTAAGTATGTAGGATGCAATGCAATAATAGATAGGAAACATAGGCAAAATGCAATATCATAGGCAATAGATAGAATAGTAGCAATATGACATGAATAAAGGATGCTTGAGGTAAACCATGCTGATATGGAACAAAATACATGTGTAGCAAGTTACCATCAATATAGGATATCCAAGGCCTACCACCCCTTTAGAGAGGCGAATGAGGTACCAACCCCTCAATATGGTTATATAGGCCTACTACCCCTCTCCCCCTCCCTCAGTACTGGGCAAGCAAGGTACAAACCCCTCGATATGGTTAATGAGGTACCAACCCCTCAATATGGTTATATAGGCCTACTACCCATCTCCCCCTCCCTCAGTACCGGGCAAGCAAGGTACAAACCCCTCGATATGGTTAATGAGGTACCAACCCCTCAATATGGTTAAACGAGCCTATTACACCCATCCTAGGCAATCAAGGTACCAACCTCACGATATGATTATACGGGCCTACTAGCCCCCATACTAGGCAACCAAGGTACCAACCCCTCGATGTGATTATACGAGCCTACCACCTCTTGTACTAGGCAACCAAGGTACCAACCCATCGATGTGGTTACCCAGGCCTACAACCCCCGAACTA
>DF357574.1:112847-165296 GCA_000787875.1 Solanum virginianum
TGGAATACAACACTATGGAAGTTTATCATGAAATTAACATATATACAACATACTTTGATCATCAAAAAGTCATATATCTCATATACCAAGCAGTAGGCCTTCAACAACTCAAGAATCATAATCCAGACATTTTATCAAACACATAGTGGGTGTGCAATGCTAGTGTAAAACCATACAATTAAAGAGCGAAATCATATATAGAAATATTGAAGTAAATCATCCCACCAATACTTGCTAACACCATCATAAAATATACATAAAAACCCCTCATCAAATCTCAAGTTAAATCCAAAGATTCATAGCTCAAAACATGCTAAAATAGTCACACTTTTAAAAAACCCCAACATAGTTCATAGTCAAATTCATAGTAATAGACCCACATGTAAAATCAACTTAAAAACATATAAATTAGACAAAATGGAAGCTTGGGCACCATGGGTGAAAGGACCCAATGGTTGAAACCCACACACCTTGACTTTGAAGAATAACAGGATGAAGACTGGAGATGGAGACTTAAAGCTTGAGAGAAATCCTTAGATCCAGATGAGTTTTGGGACTTGAGTTTTAGGGTGAAATATGAGTCTAAGTATTTGAGTGAGTATTGGGGAATGTCTTGAATGATATAAGAGAGAAATAAGACTAAGTATAAGGATTTTCATGCATGGAAACACTTAGGACCAAGATCCAAAAGCCTTGGACCGAACTGAAAACTAGCAACATTTTTACACTGTGACGTGCCAGGGGCACGAAAAACTCTCTGGAAATTGATTTTTGGGAAGATGAAATTGTGATTTGTTTGTTATAAAATTAGGTTTAGATCATTTTCCACTCAATTTGACCCCCTGATCAAGAATATGAAGTTGCATTTTTGATATTGCACATGGATTTTGAGATACATGGTAATTACGATTCTGGGTACCTTGATGCACATTGTCGGGCACTTTTTAGGGTCGTTTCTATATCTTCCCCTTGGGTACATTTGTCCCCGAATGTCAAAGAAACATATATGAGAAGAGTAATTATGAAGTGATCAGCCCCAACTAGAATGCAACAATACACCTAAAACACCATTTTCAAAATCTCAACATAGTGTAAAATCACCATGAACTTTGTCAATATAAACGTGAATGCATGCAAATGACTTAGGGCTTGTAACATGAGACATAAAATCACATAGAGACTTAGAATTAGTACCTTAGGCTTTAGTAGGATGGAAGAGTTAAGGATATCATTTTTGCATGTCCACTTCGGCCTCCCATGTAGCACTTTTGACTTGTTGATTCCTTTAAAGGACCTTAATGGAAGCAACATCCTTATTTCTCAACCTCTTCACTTGTCTATCCAAGATATCTATTGGAACTTCTTCATATGTCAAGTTGTCTTCAACTACCCCTACAACACCAAGAGGCATAATAGCATTAGGGTCACCTGTACACTTCCTCATTATAGACTCATGAAAGACCAGATGAACCAATTCCATTTCACTAGGCAATTCCAACTCGTAGGCGACCTTACCAATCCTCCTCATCACCCTATAAGGACCCACAAAAATTGGACTTAGTTTATCCTTCTTACGAAAATGAACCACACCCTTCATGGGTGACACCTTTAAATAAACTCAATCACAAACTTTAAACTCAAGTTCCCTCCTTCTCACATCGGCATAAGACTTTTGGCGGCTTTAGGATATTCTCAATCTTTCTCTAATCATCCTTACCTTCTACATAGCATCCATAACCAGACCCGGAACTAACAAAGCCATTTCTCCAACTTCTCAACCTCTTCACTTGTCTATCAAAATCTGAATCGGAACCTTTTGATAAGTCAAATTGTTCTCAATAGCACCCTCAACATCCAATGGGGCAACAACATTAGGGTCACCCACACATTCCCTCAACATAGAAACATGTAACATCAGATGAATAAAATTCATTTCACTAGGCAACTCCAACTCATACGCCACCTTACCAATCCTCCTCATTACCCTATAAAGACCTACATATCTTGGACTAAACTTGTTCTTCTTACCTAAATGAACCACACCCTTCATGGGCAAAACCTTCAAATAAACCCAATTACTAACTTTGAATTCAAGATCCCTTTTCCTCATATCGGCGTAGGACTTTTGGCGACCTTAGGCCATCTTCAACCTTTCACTAATCATCTTTACCTTCTCAAAAGCCTCCATAACCAGATCTAGACTCATCAAATCCACCTCTCTACCTGAAACCACCCAACTGGTGATCTACAATATCTACCACAGAGAGCCTCAAAAGGAGCCATACCAATACTAGAATGGTAGCTATTGTAGCTACCTCAAGTGTTTGGATAGTTCTTTCATCTTGGCCATCCGTTTGAGGGTGAAAGGCCATACTAAGCTTAACTATTATACAAAGACCCCCTTGAAAGACTTCCAAAAAAGTGAAGTGAATTGTGTACCACGATCTGATATGATGGACAAAGAAACCCTATGCAACCTTGACAAGTCATAAATATACAGCCTACCATAACCTTCAGCCCCATATATAGTCTTAACCAGTAGAAAGTGAGCCAATTTCATTATCATATCATCTACAACCCAAATAGAATCAAAAACCATTTCTAGTCTTGGGCAATCCAACCACAAAATCCATATTAATTTCTTTCCGCTTCCAAGTAGGAATCTCTATTTCTTGGGCTAGGCCACCCGACCTTTGATGTTTGTCTATGACTTGTTGTCAACTATGACAACCGGATACAAATTTGGCAATGTCTCTCTCCATATCTCCTCACCAATAAACCTCTCTAGTCTTAACCAGTAGAAAGTGAGCCAATTTCATTATCATATCATCTACAACCCAAATAGAATCAAAAACCATTTCTAGTCTTGGGCAATCCAACCACAAAATCCATATTAATTTCTTTCCGCTTCCAAGTAGGAATCTCTATTTCTTGGGCTAGGCCACCCGACCTTTGATGTTTGTCTATGACTTGTTGTCAACTATGACAACTGGATACAAATTTGGCAATGTCTCTCTCCATATCTCCTCACCAATAAACCTCTCTCAAATCTTTATACATCTTAGTAGAACCGGTGTGAATAGAATAGGATGAACCATGAGCCTCATCAACCATTGTTTCTCTCAATCCATCAACACAAGGCACACACAACCTACCTTTGTATCTAAGGGCACTATCTCCCCCTTGAGAGAATACCTCCACCTTACCATCTTTTACCAATCCCTTCAATTCTAACAAAGCGGGATCAAGATCTTGCTTAGTTCTCACCTCCTCAACAAATGAAGGTTTAGATCCATCAACAACAACAACAATACTATTATCAACCTCTTCCCACCTAACTCCCAATCTAACCAACCGACGGACCTTCCTGGCCACCCCTTTGCCACCATCATCAACATGAGCTAGGCTGCCCAAAGAGACCCTACTCAAAGCATCTGCCACTATATTAGCCTTATCGGGATGATAATGCACACTCATATCGTAGTCCTTAAGAAGCTCTAACCACCTTCTTTGCCTCAAGTTGAGATCTCTTTTTGAGTGAAGACATATTGGAGACTCTTATGATCGGTGAACACATTAATATGCACCCCATACAAATAGTGATGCCAAATTTTCAAAGCAAAGACCACGACGGCTAACTCAAGATCATAGGTAGGATAATTCACCAAAGACCATGATGGCTAACTAAAGATCATGGGTAGGATAATTCTTTTCAAGCATCTCAAGTTGTCTAGAAGCATAAGCTATCACCATACCATTTTGCATTAACACACAACCCAAACCAACCCTCAAAGCATCACAATACATAACAAATCCTTCTAGCCCTTCTGGTAGTGATAAGGTAGGAGCAGACACAAACTTAACATTTAAGGTTTTAGAAACTCTATTCACACTCATCAGACCACACAAATTTAGCTTTCTTTTAACTCAACTTGGTCATAGGAGAAGCTATAAAAGAGAACCCATTCACAAACCTCCGATAGTAACCCGCTAAGCCCATGAAGCTCCTAATATCCGACGGGGTCAACAGTCTAGGCTATTCTCTAATCACCTTTGTTTTTTTAGGTTCCACCTTAATGCTATCACCTGGCACTACACGACCTAGGAAGACAACCTATTACAACCCAAAACTCCCAGTTCTCCTATTTAACACCCATCTTTCTTCCTTAAACTTGTAGTACTACCCTCAAATGACTCACATGCTTCTCCTTACTCCTAGAGAAAAACCAACATATCACCACCAAGGACCATCACAAGCATAACAAGGCAGGGTTTAAAGACCCTATTCATGAGACCTATAGACATAATGGTGCTTAAGTTAAACCAAAAGGCACCACCCAAAATTTAAAATATCGAAAAGGGCATTCGCTAACTCATTGATCCCCTAAAATAACTTAGTAGAAGTGAATTTGATTCAACACCCCTAATTCCTACAAGATCACAACCCTTAGAGATCAATTGTACCTTAAGACAAGAAATGGATTTACCCCATTCACAACCATGTTACGAGCCCTCACTCAAAGATGAGTTTATTAGGGAATTGGAATCTAACTCTACGGGTACTACAATCAATGGAGACACAATAAGTATGCAACTAATCCATCCCAAGTATGACATCAAAATCCACTACGTCAAACCCAAACAAGTTACAAGGCAAGACCTAATGCAATATGGACACAGAACAATACCTATGAACCTTCTAACAACAATAGACTAAAAAAAAGGGGCGGGGGCGGGGATAGACTTCAAATGTTCACATAACAACCCGGGCACACTTAAAACTCTCTAGCAATAAGGAAGAATAATGAAAGAGATAGTGGCACCTGGGCCCATCAAGGCATACACATCAAACCAAAGGAAATTTCAACATACCAGTAGCAATGTCGGGTACCTTATCCCCCTCTTGAGCCCCTTAATCAACATGACCACCTTGCCTTTATGGTCGGTCATCCTTACCTTTGTTGTGAGCATGTGGGACGTTTTGGAATTTTGTGGCCCATCTCACTACACTCAATGCATGCACCTGTGTTCCTGCAATATGCACCACTATGATTCCTCCCACATATTGGGCATCTAAGATGAGTCACCCGATCATCAACCCTTTTACTCTTATTTCATTTATGAGGACAAACCCTCCTCTTATACCCCTCTTCACCACAATCAAAACACGAATTGGTGCCTCTCAAACATGGGCCTCTATGCACCTTACCACATGCGGGACACATAATATCACCTCTATCTCTGAGACTTTGGAAATTTCCTTCAAAACGTGCCCTCTTAGCCTCATTACCCCTTCTCTTACTAGTTGAAGTCTCGAAAGCACGCACTTGTTGATTGAGGTGAGTTATCAATTTTGTCACCACTTTGGCCAATACCCATAGAGCATTGCGAACCTCCATATTTATATATTGCCATCCTGAGTAGCTTGAGATATATCCTGAAATGTAATGGTTATGGATTAGCAATAAGCCCTAGGGAACCTAACTTTATCACACTACACAAATCATGAAGAAGTGAAATATTTCCTAGAATGCCTCACAGCTTCCTATTCATAGTTATGGCGCGCTTCACAACTATGAATAAGACTCTAACCGATGCGATGTATTGGACGCTGAGGACCTAACAACCTAGTGCTCTGATACCAAGTTTATCATGATTCAAGCCTATGGCCTAGACGTGACACAATGCATGGGGAACCCGAAGGGACCCCAACCAAGTCTCTTAACATATCATTACATATTCTTGTTCACGAAAGCAATATAATATAACAAGAGGTAATAAATAGGGATAATTGGGGCTAAGGAACAACTTTTCATATCATAGAAATTAAGAGTCAAGAGAGTCAAGCTCATAGCATAATACAAGACATGTCCAACAACACCTCTAAAACTTAGATACTTAGCGGGTGCCAAGACAAACAACCAGACTCACCCTCATAGTCAATACATACATAAGAGAAGATAGTTCTAATACATAGCATGAGATCATAAATATTATCCTCGAAATGGAGGACTCATCGACATGCTTGGGAGAAATTGTACTAGCCACATGGAGGAGGATGCTCAAGTGGGGCTTCAGTACCTACATGGTGACATCATATGGACATAGAGTATGTGTTAGTATATTCGAATGTACTAAGTATGTAGGATGCAATGCAACAAGAGATAAGTAGCATAATCGAAATGCATAAGCATAGGCAATGAGTAGCATATAACAATGTGGAATGCATGGAAGATGCTTGTAGTAAATAGTGCTTCTATAGAGCATTATACATGTGTAGGACTGACCATTATTAGTAAATATCTAAGGTCTACCACCCTCTTGGAGAGCGAATGAGGTACAAACCCCTCAATAGGTTGATGAGGTACAAACCCCTCAACATAGTTGATGAGCTACAAATCCCCCGACAAGGTTGATGAGGTACAAAACCCTCAACAAGGCTATCAAGTTACAAGCCCCTCGACATGGTTGCATGGGACTACCACCTCCCGAGCGACTTGATCAAGGTACGAACCCCTCTACAAGGTTACCTGGGCCTACAACCTCCCGAGTGAGGTTTGGTAGATCCCCAACACTATAGAGATAATATCATATACATACATTACTTTAATTATCATATAATCATTTAACTCATAAGACATGCATTGGACCTTCATTTATTCAAGAAATCATAACTAGACATTTTATCAAACACTTGGCGGGTGTGTAGTGCTAGTGAAAAATCATGTAATTAAAAAGTGAAATCATGCTAGAAAACTCAATGTAAAACTATCAATAGATACTTGGTAACACCCTCAAGCAATATACAACAAAAACTCTTAATCAAATTTCATAATGGATCTTAGATTCATTGCTCAAAATATGCTAAAAAGACCATAATTTCATGAAACCCTAACATAGTGTGCAGTGACATTCATAATTAGTAAGACTTATGAATAAATCAACTTTAAATCATGATATTTTGAGTAAAAGAAAGCTTGGATATCATGGGCAGAAGGAACCCATAAAAGAAACCCACATACCTTAACTTTGGATAATCCTTGAAGAAGATTGGAGATGGAGACTTAAAGTTTGAATGAGAACCTTAAAATTCGGATGATTTTTGGGACTTGGAATTTGGAGATGAAATATTATCTAAGTATTTGAGAGAGTATTTAGGAATGTCTTGGATGATATGAGGGTGAAATAAGGCTAAGTATAGGCATTTTCATGAATGGAAACACTTAGGTCCAAGACCTAAAAACCTTGGACTGGACAAGAACAACCGCATATAAAATGAATTGAGGCGCGCCCTTGGCGATGCGACAGGGACATGAAAACCTTACTAGAAATTGTATTTTTGCAATTTTTGAATTTTGCTATAGTTGCTCTTAAATTGGGGTTTTCCTACTCAATTTAACCCCCTGAATAAGAATATAAAGTTGTATTTTTGATATCATGCACAAATTCTGAGATATATGGAAATTACGATTCTGGGCACTTTTGAGGCATATTTTTGGGTTCTTTTTGGGGTAATTTCAATAAGATCCATAGCAAAAAAATAATTTTTACTAAATAATCAATTTTTAGAGAGCCTACATGCTCAAGTTGCGATACGCTTGGGGTATGCAGTAGTGTTTTTGGGTAAAGCGTACCTAGTTTGCGTCATGCCTGCGGTGCAGACCAGTGCAAATTTTTCCCCAATTTTCTTATTTCATCTAGTTCATTGGTGTAATAACCCAATGACCATTTAAACATAAAATCCTCTATACTTAGTTATTCTTCAACTCTAGAACCCATAAAACCCTTATTAAAACCCCTCCAAGACTTCATCAAATCTCTCATTTAAACTCAAAGACTTCAAGCTCAATTTTGGAACTCAGGTAACTATCTCAAGCTTCAAGTCTCCTTTAAGTCTACTCTAAAAGATTTCCAAGTTTAGATATGTGGGTCTTCATCCATGGGTCCTTTCATCCATGGAGCTCAACCTTCTAATTTTATGGAAAGTGCATAGTTTCAAGTTGTATTACTTATGAGTATCAATTATTATGAGTTATGAATGTAAATTATGTTGGGTTTTTATCAAGTATTGATTGATTAAGCATAAATATCTATTTTTGATTGATTAAGCATAAATATCCATTTTAATCTTACTTCATGAGTTGATATATCTATTGAGACTTTGTATGCTTTGAACCATGAAACTATGAACTATTGTGAATTTTGATATGAATTTCAAGATACCCAAAAGAGGGTTTTACTACAATATTGGTGGATTGATTTGAATTGATTTACTCCTTCTTGTTATATTCTTGAGTTGCATGATTTTGCATAAGTGTCATGAACCCACCATGTATTTGATGAAATTACATGACAAAAATTTCAAAGTTGTTGATATACTATCACATGATTTATAAGTCAAGGGATTTCAAGATAATTATGAAACATGTATTTGATTCATGAAAATTATCTATGATGTTACATGTGACAAGTTGAGCCTTATTTCAAGATTTTACCCTCTACTGAGCGATTCATGTCAAGTTGAGGGATCAAGCATGATTACTATTTTACCCTCATGTTCAAGTTAAAGTAAGCTCACTAGTAGAAGTCAAGCATGTTAATAAGCTATCATGTCTCTTACAAGTTATTCATATTATGATTAAAGTTATGATTATTTCAAGTATTCCATGGGATTAGACTTAACACTGATCGAGACTTAAGATTGGGGCTCGACTCAAGAGGTCCTTATATAAAGTCTTTAGTCTCTAAACTATGTGCCACCATAGGATTGTGTTATTTCCCTAAATGGGCTTTTCTAGTGCATCCATCTAGTTCATGTTATTATGTTTGGTTTGCCTTGGCAAGTACACCACATTTCGCCATAGGTTGTCATGCCTCATCACCTTACCAAGGGGGTGTCAAGCATTGGATTCCAAGTAGTAGTTTGCTTCATCTATGTCGGTTAAGGTATCCTCCCACATATATATGATACATTATGCATGTAAAATGTTTTAAATGCATGTTTTATTACAAACATTTATCATCATATCATATTGAAATTATATCCATTGCCTATATTTATGAATTTTGAATATTATGGCTTATATATTTATTGCATTGCAACTCAAATTATATCCATTGCCTATATTTATGAATTTTGAATATTATGGCTTATATCTTTATTGCAGTGCAACTCGCATACTCTATGCCTACATGATATTACCATGTAGGGACTGGAGCTCCTATCGATCATCCTCCTCCATGTGGCTAGTTCAGTTCTTTGAAGAAAGCTTTGGTGAGTCCTCAACTCTGAGGACATTATCTATATTATTCATGCTATGTTGAGACTTCTTCTTTATGTTGGATACTTACTATCATGAGGCTGAGCCTAGGATATGTCTTGGCGTCTGCTCCATTCTAAAGTA
This sequence comes from Solanum virginianum, assembly GCA_000787875.1. Taxonomy (NCBI): domain Eukaryota; kingdom Viridiplantae; phylum Streptophyta; class Magnoliopsida; order Solanales; family Solanaceae; genus Solanum; species Solanum virginianum. Next base: position 122,252 of record DF357574.1, read on the forward strand.
GAGGTGTTGTTGGATACTATGTTTGAATATGCTTATGAGCTCGACTCTCCTAAGATTTTATGATTATAAAAGACATCCCTTAGTTTCGCTTCCTTTTTGAATAATTTACTCTTGTTATTGTTTTATTTTGCTTTCACAACCAAGGAAGTGTACATAATACACTAAGAGGCTTATTTGGGTTATCTCTGAACTTCCCATTTGCTGTGTCATGTCTATGCCCTAGGCTTGGATCGTGACGAGCTTGGTATTAGAGCACTAGGTTGTTAAAGGTCCTCAGAAATCCAACACACCACATAGATTAGAGTCTTATTCATGGTTGTGAAGTATGATATAACTATGAAGAGGAGGCTATGAGGCAAGTGGAGGTATAGGTCCCCCCAAACAATGCTCTTTTGCTGTGTAAGATCATGCGGCCACCAAGAAGAAGGCTAAGGAGAGCCCATACACCCGAGGAGCAATCGACCCTTCTCTCTTCTCAAGGAGGAGGGGTGGCCCAAGATGAGTTTTGAAAAGCCATCACTATGTTGGCCTATGCTATAACCAACTAATTGAACCAAGGGGCCCAAGCTCCTCATGTTCTTACTTCGGCCTCAAGGGTGAGGGATTTCACAAGGATAAACCTTTCAGAGATTTATGGGTCCAAAGCGAAGGAAGATCCCCAAGAGTTCACCGATAAGGTTTATAAGGTGCTATCTATTATGGGGTAAATTCAAAGGAAATGGTGGAACTAGCGGCCTACCAACTCAAGGGTGTGGCCCAAATTTGGTTTGCTTAATAGAAATTAGAGAGGGGATATGATGATGCTATTCCTTAGGAGGAGTTCAATGTTACCTTCCTCAACCAGTTCTTCCCTATTGAGTTGAGAGAGGCTAAAGTGATGGAGTTCATGAATCTTATGCAAGGTTCTATCAATGTAAGGGAGTATGCCCTCAAATTCAACAAGCTTTCCAATATACTCCTTATTTGGTTGTCGACCCTAGATCAAGGATGAACAAGTTTGTGTCAAGGGTGTCTAACATGGTAAATGAAAATTGTCGTACCATAATACTTATAGGTGATATGGACTTGTCTCAGCTCATGAAATATGCTGAACAACTTGAGGGGGGAAAAATACAAAGACGAGAAGTGGAAAGTCCAAAAGGGCTCGATTTGAGGGTGGTTTCCAAGGTTCTAAGGGTGGCCGGTTTCAAAAAGGTCACAAATTCCAAACCAAGGGTCCTCCAATGCCCTAAATAAATGGTTTGCTAATGCTGGGGTGTCTAACCTAAGGTTTCAAGGTGGAAATGATGGGATGACTAATCCTAGGTGCTAAAAATGTGGGAGAAACTATTGTGGTCCATGTTTGAAGAATGCTAATACTAGCTTTGGTTATGGTGAAGTGGGTCACAAGATCGTTGATAGCCTACACACTCAAAAAAAAGGTAGAGATGGTCGTCTCTAGGCCAAGGTGCTAATGTGGGTCAAAAGGCAAAAGGAGGCCAACAAGGGGGTGCTCCAAGTCAAAATAGGTTCTATGCTCTCTAAGGAAAGCAAGGAGTGGATGAAGTATCCAATGTTGTTGCTGGTATATTAAAGATTTTTTATTATGATGTATATGCATTGATAGATCCGAGTGTCATTCTTTCTTTCATTACCCCTTTTATTGCCAAAAAGCTTCATGTGTGTCCCAAATTATTGTGTGAACCTTATGAAGCGTCTACCCCTGTTGGTGATCCATTATTGCTAAAAGAGTCCATAGAGATTACCTGTGTTCATATTGCATAAAGTTTTTCCTTGTGATTTTGTTGAAGTTGACATGGTGGATTTTGATATTATTCTTAGGATGAATTGATTACATGCATATTATGTTTCTATTGATTATAGTACCTATAAAGTTAGATTCTAATTCCCTAATGAGCTATAACGACCCCAAAAAGAGCTTGAAAATGTGCCTCAAAAGTACCCAAAATTGTAATTTCCATATATCTCAAAATTCATGCATTATTTCAAAAATCCGAGTTCATATTCTTGTTTAGGGGGTCAAATTGAGTGGGAAAAGGATCTAACCCCAATTTTAAAGCAAAAAAATCACAATTTTAAAGTGTTGAATTCCAGTGAGGAATCCGCGTTATAGGCACAATGCGCCTCAGTGTAATTTCCAGTCTAGTTTTTTTTTTTGTCCGATCCAAGGCTTTTGAGTCTTGGGCCTAAGCCTCCTCACACATGAAAGTACCTATACTTTGCCTTATTTCACCATCATATCATCCTAGACATTCACAAATAGTCTCTCAAACACTTGGACAATATTTCATCACCATATTCCAAATAGCAAAACTCATCCGGATCCTAAGGTTCTCGTTCAAGCTTCAAACCTCCATCTCCAATCTTCTTCAAGGATTCTCCAAACATGGGTACCTTTCACCCATGATGCCCAAGCTTTATTTTGCCTAAAATTGTATGATTTAAAGTTTATTTACTCATGGGTCTTACTTATTATGAATTTCACTGCACACTATGTTGGGATTTTATGAAATTGTGATCATTTTAGCATGTTTGAGTTATAAATCTAAGATATATTATAAGATTTAATGAAGGTTTTTTATGTATATTGTTTTAGGGTGTTACTAAGTATTGATTGACGGTTTTACATTGGATTTACTTGCATGATTTCACTCTTGAATAAATATATATATATATATATATATATATATATATATATATATATCTGTGTATGTGTGTGTGCGCGCGCTTAAAGCATGTTAAGCACCTATAATATTGCAAGTGAATTATTAGGTTCTCATGCTATTATATTCTTGGGAATCGTTGATGAGTTATTGAGTCCTTATGCTAAGGTTTATGCTCTTGTGAATTGTGAAGCCTACTAGAAGGGGTTATGAACTATATTATATGCTTTACCCTCTAGTATAAGGCCAATTCCTATATGTAAGGGTTAAAAACTATGTTGCACTCCTTATCCTCGTGTATAGTTTGAGGTTATGCAAGGTATACACATATAGGGGTTATGACCTATGCTACCTTCTACCTTATGTGCTATTCACTTACTTATTTATACATGTAAGCGTTATGAACTATGTTGCATTCCTTACCCTCGTGTATGGTTTGACGTTATGCAAGGTATATATGTAGGGGTTATGACCTATGCTACCTTCTACCCTCATGTGCTATTCACTTACTCATTTTTACGTGTAGGGGTTATGAACTATGTTGCACTTCTTAGCCACGTGTATGGTTTGAGGCTATGCAAGGGACACACATGTAGTGGTTATGACCTATGCCACTTTCTACCCTCATGTGCTATCCATTATCTCATGTACTAACCATTACCTACTAGAAGGGTTATGACTCGTGCTATATTCCTCACCCTCTAGTACAAGGTATTTGGATGATCGAATCATGTCATCTTATTGTGTTAAACAAGCTATGTAAGAGTGATTAATTACAAACATGTTTTACTTCAAGCATTGTTCATGCATGTCATGTTGCTAATGTACTATCTCTTGCTATGATTATGCATTTCGATTATATTGTCTATCTCTTGTTGCATTACATCCTACATACTTAGTACATTCCAACGTACTAATGCATACTCTATGCCTACATAATATCACCATGTACGAATTAGAGCCCCGCTTGAGCATCTCCACCCACGTGGCTAGTACAGTTTCACTCAAGCTTTTTGGTGAGTCCTTCATTCCGAAGATGTTGCTTATGATCTCATTCTAGGTTCTAAAACTATTATGATCTCATTCTAGGTTCTAAAACTTTCTTTCTTTTTATATACATTGACTATGAGGGTGAGCCCGATTAGTCTTGGCCTCCGCTATTATCTATATAGTAGGAGTGTTGTTGGACATGTTATGTATCTATGTTATGAGTCTTGACTCTCTTATTTCTTGATGTTTATGATATGGAAGTCTACCCTTAGTCCTAATTCCCCTTGTTTATGCTTATCTCTTATTATCATTTTGATTGATTCCACAACCAAGGATGTGTAATGATATGCTATGAGGCTTGTTTGTGCTTCCTTGGGGTTCCCCATTCGCTGGTCACGTCTAAGCCCTAGGCTTGGGTTGTGACAAAGATGGTATAATAGCACTAGGTTGTTAGATCCTTAGAGTCCAATAACAGCATTGATTACAGTCTTATTCATAGTTGTGTTGTGCACCATAACTATGAATAGGAGGGTATGAGATATTTTAAGAGATGTTTCCCTTTTGGAAGTCTACCCTTAGTCCTAATTCCCCTTGTTTATGCTTATCTCTTATTATCATTTTGATTGATTCCACAACCAAGGATGTGTAATGATATGCTATGAGGCTTGTTTGTGCTTCCTTGGGGTTCCCCATTCGCTGGTCACGTCTAAGCCCTAGGCTTGGGTTGTGACAAAGATGGTATAATAGCACTAGGTTGTTAGATCCTTAGAGTCCAATAACAGCATTGACTACAGTCTTATTCATAGTTGTGTTGTGCACCATAACTATGAATAGGAGGGTATGAGATATTTTAAGAGATGTTTCCTTTCGTCATGTTCTAAGTCATGCTATAGAGTGGAAGTAAGTCCTTTCCCCCAACACTTGTTCTTTGCCATGCTAGTTTATCATTCCTAACACAAGAGGAAGAAGAGCTCGCATTCTCGAGGGACAATTAACTCATAGTGAACTCTAGGATGCTTTTACCTTGCTAGTTCAAGCTATGGCCTATCAATTTAAATAAGGGACCCAAGCTCCTCATGCTCCTACACCGACATCTCAGGTGAGAGACTTCATGAGGATGAACTCACCAGAGTTTGATGGGTCAAAGATGGATAAGGACCCACAAGAGTTTATTGATGAGTCTACTAAATATTGGTTATCATAGGTATGAGGTAGGAAGATAAGGCGGAGTTGGCGGTCTACCAACTCAAAGGGATAGCACAAATATAGTACAATTAATGGAGGAAGGAGAAGGGAGTAGACAATGTGGTTTTATGGGAAGAGTTCAAGGTGGTCTTTCTTAATTGGTTCTTCCCTCTTGAGTATAAGCAGGCCAAGATGGTGAAGTTCATGAATTTGAAGAAAGGATCAATGAGTGTGAGGGAGTATGCCCTTAAGTTCAACCGACTCTCTAAGTGTGCTCCTCACTTTGTTGCTGACCCAAGGGCTAGAATGAACAAGTTCGTGATGGATGTCTTTGATTTAGTGAGTGAAGAATGTCAGTACGGTATGTTGATTAAAGATATGGATTTGTCCCGCCTGATGATTTATGCCGAATAACTTGAGTGTGAGAAGCTTAGAAAGAAGAGGAGTGGAGATTCTAAGAGGGCTCGATTTGAGGATAATCAGTTCCAACAAGGTATCGAGTTTCAAGGCCAAGGATCTTCTAGTGCACCAAACAAGGGGCTTGTTATGGAAGGAATGGATAAAACAAGGTTCCAAGGAGGCAATGGTGGAATGAGTTTTCCAAAATGCCCACAATGTAAAAAGCATCATCATAGCAAATGCTTAAAGAATTCAAGTACATGTTACGATTGTGGGAAAGTAGGTCACAAGCTTATTGATTGCCCTTATATTCGGATCAAGGGCAAGGAGGGATGTCCTCATGCTCAAGGTAGTCATATGAATCAAGAGGCCCAAGGTGGGTATATTGATCAAGGAGTTGCTCCAAGATGTGATCGCTTCTATGCTATTCAAAAGAGGCAAAGGGTGGATAAGGTGCCCAATGTTGCTACCGATATATTGAAGTTTCCTTTTGTTGCTAGTGGCCTTCATTTGTGTGATAGTTATGTGGACTCTTGGTGTCTATCTCATTAGTGAGTCTATTATTGCTAGAAAGCTCTATGGAAATTGTTTCGTGGTCATGTTACATTTAGGTCTTGACTTATGGTTTTGGTTAGGTTAGATATGGTGGATTTTGATGATTATACTTGGGATGGATTAATTGCATGCATGTGTGTCTCCATTGATGGTAGGGCCTGTAGAGTTAGATTTTAATTCCCTAATAACCCGTCAATGAGTGGGAGCTTGTAAGGGGTTTTGAAGGAGTAAGTTTGTTTCTTGTGTTAAGGTGCAATTGATCTCTAAGGGATCGTATTTATCATCTTGTAAGAGTTAGTGGTGTTGAACCTAAGTTATTTTTATTGAGTTGTTTTTGGTTATCAATGAGTCCTTGTTATCCTTTCTGATATCTTAAATTTGGGGTGATTTCTTTTGGTTTGACTTATGCACCAGTGATGTCTATAGGTCTCATGAATAGGGTCTTTAATCCCTACCTTGTTATGTTGTCGTGGTTCATGGTAATGATGTGTCAGGCCATTTCTGGAGGTGAGGAACAGCTTGGGAATCATTTGAGGGTGATATGAATTTCGAAGGAGGTGAAATTGGGTGAAGTTGAGAATGGTTTTGTAGTGGTTTTGATGGTTTCAACTATCTTTTATGGGAGGGGGTCTAGTTTGAGCAAGGCATCGATCTCGCCTTAATAGAGTTGGAGGTTTTGGGTGAAAGAGGGTAAAGTGGAGATTGTCTCCCAAAGGGGAGATGGTGGTTTATGGTACCAAGTAGACTATGTGTGTTTAAGGTTGTCAATTGAGTTTATGGTTTATGGGTTCTTATAGGGTGTTGAAGAAGCTTGGTAAGGTTGCATGCGAATGGGAATTTTCCTATGGGTATGGTTATGGTTCGTCCAGTCTTTCATGCTTTTAGGTTGAGGGGGATGAGTTGGTGACTCTAATGCTATAGGACTCTTTGAGGTTGTGGGTGTTGTGGAGGATAAGTTGACTTAGGAGGAGGTCTCGGTGGGAATATTTGATGAATGAGTGGAAAAGTTGATTAATAAGGGTGTAGTGTTAGTCAAGGCCCTTTGGAAGAATCGTCAAGTCAGTAGCGTCTTTCGGGGAGCCGAAGCAGGCAAGGAAGGCAATATCCGTACCTCTTTCATTCTATTGAAGCTTATGATAATACGTCAAGTCCTTTGATGATTCCAAATCTTATGTTTCAGCCCCTATATATGTCACCACATGCATTCATATTTAAGTTGACAAGTTCATGATGATTTTGACCCTCGTGTTAAGATTTTGAAAATGGTGTTTTAAATGTGTTGTTGTATTCTTGTTGGGGCTGATTCGTTCATCATTCCTATTCTCATATATATTTCTTTGACATTCAGGGAATGTTCCCAAGGGGGAGATATTGTAACGACCCCAAAAAGTGCCCGAAAATGTACCTCAAAAGTACCTGAAATCGTAATTTTCATATATCTCAAAATCCAGCATTACTTCAAAAATTTGAGTTCATATTCTTGTTTAGAGGGTCAAATTGAGTGGGAGAAGGGTCTAACCCCAATTTTAGAGTGAATGAATCACTATTTCAAATTTTGAAGTGTCGAATTCTAGTGAAGAATCCCCATTACAGGCGCGATGCACCTCAGTGTAATTTCCTGTCTGATTTTTTTTGTCCAGTCCAAGGCTTTTGAGTCTTGTTCCTAAACCTCCCTACATATGAAAATACCTATTCTTAGCCTTATTTCACCCTTATATCATCCTAGACATTCCCAAACTCATCCGGATCCTAAGGTTCTCATTCAAGCTTTAAGTCTCTATCTCAAATCTTCTTCTAGGATTTTCCAAAGTCAAGGTATGTGGGTTTCTTGCATGGGTTCGTTTTACCCATGATGCCCAAGCTTCCTTTTACCTAAAATTGAATGATTTAAAGTTGATTTACTCATAGGCCTTACTTATTATGAATTTTACTACACACTATGTGGGGGTTTATGAAATTATGATTATTTTAGCATGTTTTGAGCTATAAATGTATGATCTACTGTGAGATTTGATTAAGGGTTTTGATTTATATTGATTAAGGGTGTTACTAAGAATTTATTGATGGTTTTACATTGGATTTACTTACATGATTTCACTCTTGAATTGCATGGTTTTACACAAGTACTACCACTTGCCAAGTGTTTGATAAAATGTCTGATTTAGGGTTCCTAAGGAATTGATGATTCAATGTATGCCTTATGAGTTGAATGACTATATGATGATGAATATATATATGTGTAAAGAATTTATTGATGGTTTTACATTGGATTTACTTACATGATTTCACTCTTGAATTGCATAGTTTTACACAAGTACTACCACTTGCCAAGTGTTTGATAAAATGTCCGATTTAGGGTTCCTAAGGAATTGATGATTCAATGTATGCCTTATGAGTTGAATGACTATATGATGATGAATATATATATGTGTGTGTGTGTGTGTGCGTGTTTAAATCATGTAAAGCACCTCTGATATTGCAAATGAATTGTTGGGTTCTCATGTTGTTATGTTCTTGGGAATCGTTGATGAGTTATTGAGTCATTATGCTAAGGTTTATGCTTTTGTGAATTGTGAAGCCTACTAGAAGGGGTTATGAAATATGTTATATGATTTACCCTCTAGTACAAGGCCAATTCCTACATGTAGGAGTTTTGAATTATGTTGCACTTCTTACCCTCATGTATGGTTTGAGGTTTTGCAAAGTGCACATATGTAGGGGTTATGACCTATGCTACCTTCTACCCTCATGTGCTATTCACTTGCTCATTTCTACATGTAGGGGTTATGAACTATGTTGCACTCCTTACCCTCATGTATGATTTGAGGTTATACAAGGTACACACATGTAGGGGTTATGACCTATGCTATCTGCTACCCTCATATTTTATTCATTTACTCATTTCTACCTGTAAGGGTTATGAACTATGTTGCACTCCTTACCCTTGTGTATAGTTTAAGGTTATGCAAGGTACACACATGTAGGGGTTATGACCTATGCTATCTGCTACCCTCATATTTTATTCATTTACTCATTTCTACCTGTAAGGGTTATGAACTATGTTGCACTCCTTACCCTTGTGTATAGTTTAAGGTTATGCAAGGTACACACATGTAGGGGTTATGACCTATGCTATCTGCTACCCTCATATTTTATTCATTTACTCATTTCTACCTGTAAGGGTTATGAACTATGTTGCACTCCTTACCCTTGTGTATAGTTTAAGGTTATGCAAGGTACACACATGTAGGGATTATGACCTATGCCACCTTCTACCCTCATGTGCTATCCATTATCTCATGTATTACCCATTATCTACTAGAAGGGGTTATGACTCATGCTATATTCCTCAGCCTCTAGTACAAGGTATTTGGATAATCTAATCATGTTACCTTATTGGGTTAAACAAGCTATGTAAGAATGATTATTTATAAGTATGTTTTACTTCAAGCATTGTTCATGCATGTCATGCTGCTAATGTATTATCTCTTGCTATGATTATGCATTTTGATTATATTGTCTATCTCTTTATGCATTGCATCCTACATACTTAGTACATTACAATGTACTAATGCATACTCTATGCCTACATGATATCACCATGTAAGAACAAGAGCCCCGCTTGAGCATCTCCACCCATGTGGCTAGTATAGTTTCAGTCAAGCTTGTTGGTGAGTCCTCTATTCCAGTGATGTTGCTTATGATCTCATTTTAGGTTCTAAAACTATATTTCTTTTTATATTCATTGACTTTGAGGGTGAGCCCGATTGGTCTTGGCCCCCGCTCTTATCTATGTAGTAGGAGTGTTGCTAGACATATTATGTATCTATGTTATGAGTCTTGACTCTCTTATTTCTTAATTATGATATGGAAGTCTACCCTTAGTCCTAATTCCCCTTGTTTATGCTTATCTCTTATTGTTATTTTGATTGCTTCCACGACCAAAGATGTGTAATGATATGCTATGAGGCTTGCTTGGGGTTCCTCATTCGCCAGTCACGTCTAGTCCTTAGGCTTGGGTCGTGACATGAGCCCATCCTTAAGTGGGTAAGTTGTAATGTGGTAAAAGGTAGATTTATTTCTTGTCTTAAAGCTCAAAAATTGATTTCTAAGGGTTGTATTTACCATCTTGTAAGGGTTAGGGAGGTTGAGTCTAAAGTCCTTCCGATTGAGTCGGTTCCAATGGTCAATGAGTTTCTTGATATCTTTCCCAACGAGCTTCTCGCTGTTTGTATCGAAAGTAAGATTGACTGTGGTATAGACTTCCTCTCGGATACACAACCCATTTCCATTCCTCCTTACCACATTGTCCTTTCGGAGTTGAAGGATTAATTGAGGGATTAGTTGGAGAAGGGTTTCATAAGGCATAGCAAGTCACATTGGGGTGCACTAGTTTTGTTTGTAAACAAAAATGATGGTTATCTTAGAATGTTCATCATCTACCAGCAACTTAATAGAGTCATTATAAAGAACAAGTATTCTCTACCAAGGATAGATGACCTTTTCAATCAACTACAAGGGGCTAGTCATTTCCCTAAGATTGATCTTCGGTCCGGATTCCACCAATTGAGTGTAAGAGAGTGTGATATTCCCAAGATGACTTTATGGACTAGGTATAGGCACTTTGAGTTTGTGGTAATATCCTTTTGTTTGACTAATGCACCGACAATATTTATGGATCTCATGAATAGGGTCTTTAAACCCTACCTTGATATGTTTGTGGTGATCTTTATTGATGATATCTTGATTTATTCTCGCAGTAAGGAAGAACATGTAAGTCACTCGAGGGTGGTGTTGTAAATTTTGAGGGATGAGAAGTTGTATGCTAAATATGAAAAGTGTGAAATTCAGTTGAAAGAGGTTGCATTTCTAAGGCATGTAGTGTCAGGTGATAGAATTAAAGTGGACCCTAAGAAGATAGAGGTGTTCTGGAATTGGCCTAGTCCCTTGACTTCGATAGATATTAGGAGTTTCTGGGATTTGGCGGGTTACTATCGAAGGTTTGCGAATAGTTTCTCTTTTATTGCTTCCCCCATGACAAAGTTGACTCAAAAGATAGCAAAATTTATTTGGGCTGATGAATGTGAGAAAAGTTTTCAAACTTTAAAGGACAAGCTTATTTGTGCTCCTATATTGGCTTTACCAGAAGGATTAGAAGGGTTTATGGTGTATTGTGATGCCTCAAGGATAGGTTTGGGATGTGTTTTGATGCAAAATGGCAAGGCTATAGTATATGACTCTAGGCAAATAAAGGTGCGCGAATGAAATTATCCCACCCATGATCTTGAATTGGCGGCCGTGGTGTTTACTCTAACAATTTGGTATCAATATTTATATAGGGTTCATGTAGATGTGTTTACAGACCACAAGAGTCTCCTATATGTGTTTATACAAAAAGATCTTAACTTAAGGCAAAGAAGGTGGTTAAAACTCCTTAAGGATTATGACATGAGTGTGCACTATCACCCCAACAAATCTAATGTCGTGTCTGATGGTCTAAGTAGAGTGTCCATGGGTAGTCTAACTCATACTAATGTAGGTATCAATGAGGTGGCTAGATAAGTTTATCGGTTGGCTAGGTTGGGGCTTAGGTTGAATGAAGTTGAAAATGGTGGTGTAGTGGTTGTTGATGGTTCCAGATCTTCTTTGATTGAAGAGGTCAAGTCAAAATAAGACCTTGACCCCGCCTTGCTAGAATTGAAGAATTTGGTGAAGGATGGTAAAGTAGAGGTTTTCTCCCAAGGGGGAGATGGTGTCCTTAGGTACCAAGGTAGGTTGTGTGTGCCTAATGTTGATGACTTGAGGGAGTTGATTTTGAAGGAGGCCCCTAATTTATCCTATTCTATTCACCTCAGTTCCACAAAAATGTATAGAGACTTGAGGGCGATTTATTGGTTGGGTGGTATGAAGAGGGATATTGCCAAGTTTGTAGCTGGATGTCATAATTGCCAACAAGTGAAAGCCGAACACCAAAGTTCGGATAGCCTAGCCCAAGACATAGAAATTCCTACTTGGAAGTGTGAAGAGATCAACATGGATTTTGTGATTGGTTTGCCTAAGACTAGGAAACATTTTGATTCTATTTGGGTTATTGTTGATAGGATGACAATGTCAGCTCACTTTCTATAGGGTAAAATGACTTATGGTGCCAAATATTATGCCAAGTTGTATATTCATGACTTGGTTAGATTGTATGGGGTGCCCTTGTCTATCATTTTGGGATCATGGTGCTCAATTCACTTCTCATTTTTGGAGGTCCTTCCAGAGGGGTCTTGGTACCAAGGTCAAGCTTAGCACGACCTTTCATCCTCAAATAGATATCCAAACTATTGAGGATATGCTTAGGTCTTGTGTTTTGGAGTTTAAGGGTAGTTGGGACGAACATCTTCCACTTATTAAGTTTGCTTACAACAATAGCTATCACTCAAGCATTGGCATGGCTCCCTTTGAAGGTTTATATGGTGGGTGTTGTAGATCCTCGGTAGGGTGGTTTGATGTAGGAGAGATGGCTTTTTAGGCCCAGATTTTGTTTTGGAGAAGGTAAGGTTGATAAGATAGAAGTTGAAGATGACCTAAATTAGACAAAAGTGTTATTCCAATGTGAGAGCCTGTGCGCCTAGGCTGCGATGCGTCTGGACGTGCAGTAGTGTTTTTGGGTGGGGCATGGACTAGTGCTAATTTTCCCCATTTTCTTATTTTTTCCAGGGCATTAGAGTTATAACCCAATGCCCATTTAAATGTAAAATCCTCTGTATTTAGTCATTTTTCAAATCTAGAACCCACAAAACCATCTTTAAAACCCCTCTAAGACTTTATCAAATCTCTCATCCAAACTCAAGGATTTCTATCTCAATTTTGGAACTCAAGAACCCTTCTCAAGCTTCAAGTCTACTCCAAGAAATTTCCAAGTTTATGTATATGGGTCTTCATCCATGGGTCCTTTCACCCATGGAACCCAACCTTCTCATTTTATGAAAATTACATGATTTAAAGTTGTATCACTTATGGGTATGTCTTATTATGAGTTATGAACATAAATTTTGTTGGAGTTTTTTCAAGTATTGATTGATTAAGCACGAATATCCATTTTAAGCTTACTTCATGAGTTGATTTATGTCTATTGAGACTATGCATGCTTTGAACCATGAAAACTATGAATTATGGTGAATTTTGAGATGAATTTCAAGAAACCCCAAAAGAGGGTTTTACTAAAATATTGGTGGGTTGATTTGAATTGATTTACTCCTTGTTATACTCTTGCATTATATGATTTTGAACAAGTGTCATGAACCTACCAAGTGTTTGATGAAATTACATGACAAGAATTTCTAAGTTGTTGATTTACTATCACATGATTTACAAGCCAAGTGATTTCAAGATAATTATGGGCTCCTAAGCATGTATTTGATTCATGAAAAGTATCTATGATGTTATAGGTGACAAGTTGAGCCCTATTTCAAGATTTTACACTAGAGACGCATTCGTGTCAAGTGAGGGATCAAGCATGATTTTTATTTTACCCTCATGTTCATGTTCAAGTAAGTTCAGTAGTAGAGGTCCACCATGTTAATGAGCTATCATGTCTCTTTCAGTTTAATCATGCTATGATCAAATTATGATTATTTCAAATATTTCGTGAGATTAGACTTAGCACTGATTGAGGATTAAGATAGGGGCTCAACTCAAGGGGTCCTTATTTAAAGTCTCTAGTCTCTAAACTATGTGCCACGATAGGATCGTGTTATTTCCTGATTAGACTTAGCACCGATTGAGGCTTAAGGTGGGGGCTCGACTCAAGGGGTCCTTATATAAGGTCTTAATTCTCTAAACTATATGTCACCATATGATTATATTATTTCCCTAAATGGACTTTGCTAGTGGATCCATCTAGTTCATGTTATCATGTTTGTTTTGCCTTGGCAAGTAGACCACACTTCGCCGAGGGGTGTCATGCCTTAGATTCCAAGTAGTACCTTGCTTGGTCTATGTTGGTTAAGATCTCCTCCCACATATGTATGATATATTGTGCAAGCTAAATGTTTTATATGCATGTTTTATTACAAGCATTGATCATACATGTCATATTGAAATTATATCCATTGCCTATATGTATGCATTTTAAATATTGTGGCCTTATATCTTTGTTGCTTTGCACCCCGCACACTTAGTACATTCAAAGTACTAACACATACTTTATCCCTACATGATATTACCATGTATGGACCTGAGCTCCTATCGATCATCCTCCTCCACATGGCTAGTTTGATTCTTTGAAGAAAGCCTTGGTGAGTCCTCAACTCCGAGGGAAATATCTATATTATTCATGCTATGTTGAGACTTCTTCTTTATGTTGGATACTTATTATCATGAGGGTGAGCCCGAGAAGTGTTTTGCCCCTGCTCCATACTAAAGTAGAGGTGTTATTGGATACTATGTTTATATATAGTTATCAACTTGACTCTCCAATGATTTTATGATTATGAAAGACTTCCCTTAGTCCCGCTTCGATTTTGAATAATTGACTCTTGTTATTGTTTTATTTTGCTTCCGCAACAAAGGATGTGTACGTGATATGCTAATAGGCTTGTTTGGGTTATCTCTGGACATCCCATTCACCGTGTCATGTCTAGGCCCTAGGGTTGGATTGTGACAAGCTTGGTATCAGAGCACTAAGTTGTTAATGGTCCTCAAAAATCCAACACTATGTTGATTAGAATCTTATTCATAGCTGTGAAGCATTCAATAACAATGTACAGGAGGCTATGAGGCATTTTAGGAAATGTTTCACCTTTTCATGATCTATATCATGCTTTGGAAGTAGAGGAAAGGCTTTCCCCTAGAATGCTCTTTTGTTGTTTTAGATCATTCCACCACCAAGAGGAAGTCTAAGGAGAGCCCATACACCCAAGGAGCAACCGGCCACTCCCGCTCCTCAAGGAGGAGGGGTAGCCCAATATGAGTTCAGGAATGCCATCACTATGTTGGCCCATGCTATGACCAACTAATTGAACTAAGGGTCCCAACCTCCTCATGCTCTTACTCCAGCCTCAAGGGTGATGAATTTCACAAGGATGAACCCTCTGGAGTTTCATGGGTCCAAGCTAGAGAAAGATCCCCAAGAGTTCATCGATGATGTGTATAAGGTGCAATCTATCATGGGGGTTAATTCAGAGGAGAAGGCGGAACTAGCGGCCTACCAACTCAAAGGTGTGGCCTAAATTTTGTTTGGTCATTTAAAATTGGAGAGGAGAGATGATGATGTTATTCCTTGGGAGGAGTTCAAAGTCGCCTTCCTCAACTGGTTCTTCCCTGTTTAGTTGAGAGAGGCTAAAATGATGGAGTTCAAGAATCTTAAGCAAGGTTCCATAAGTGTAAGGGAGTATGCCCTCAAATTCAACAAACTTTCCAAGTATGCTCCTCATTTGGTTACCAACCCTAGATCAAGGATGAACAAGTTTGTGTCTGGGGTGTCTAACTTGGTAAATGAAGATTGTTGTACTGCAATGCTTTTAGATGATACGGACTTGTCTTAGCTCATGACATATGCCGAACAACTTGAGGGGGAGAAATATAGAATGAGAAGAAGTGGAGAGTCCAAGAGTGCTCGATTTGAGGATAGTTTCTAAGGTTCTAAGGGTGGCCGATTTCAACAAGGTATCAAATTCTATGACCAAGGTTCCTCCAATGCCCCAAATAAGAGGTTTTCTAATTATGGGGTGTCTATCCCAAGGTTTCAAGGTGGAAATGGTGGTATGACTAATCCTAAGTACCAAACGTGTGGGAGAAACCGTAGTGGTCCATGTTTGAAGAATTCAAATGCTTGCTTTAGTTATGGTGAGGTGGATCATAAGATCATTGGTTTCCCACGTGCTCAAAACAAGGGTAGAGATCTCCGTCCTCTAGGCCAAGGTGCTCNNNNAAGTAAAGTGTCCATGGATCATTGGTTTCCCACGTGCTCAAAACAAGGGTAGAGATCTCCGTCCTCTAGGCCAAGGTGCTAATGTGGGTCAAAGGGCAAAAAGAGGCCAATAAGGGGGTGCTCCAAGGCAAAATAGGTTCTATGCTCTCCAAGTAAGGCAAGGAGTGGATGAGGTTCCCAATGTTATTACCAATATGTTAAAAGTTTTTTATTATGATATGTATGCATTGATAAATCCGAGCACCACTCTTTCTTTCATTACACCTTTCATTACCAAAAAGCTTCATGTGTGCCCCAAATTGTTGTGTGAAACTTATGAAGTGTCTACCCCTGTTGGTGAGTCCATTATTACTAAAAGAGTCTATTGAGATTGCCCTGTGTTCATATTGCATAAAGTTTTGGCTTGTGATTTCGGTGAAATTGACATGGTGGATTTTGATATTATTCTTAGGATGGATTTGTTACGTGCATATTATGCTTCCATTGATTGTAGGACCCGTAAAGTTAGATTCCAATTCCCTAATGAGCCCTTCCTTGAGTGGAAAGGTTGTAATGTGATGGTTAAGGGTAGATTTATTTCTTGTCTTAAAGCTTAAAAATTGATTTCTAAGGGTTGCATTTACCATTTTGTAAGGGTTAGGGAGGTTGAGTCTAAAGTCCTTCACATTGAGTCGATTCCAGTAGTCAATGAGTTTCTTGATGTCTTTCCAATGAGCTTCCCAGTGTTCCTCCCAAAAGGGAGATAGAATTTGGTATATACCTCCTTCATGATACATAACCCATTTATATTCCTCCTTACCGTATGGCCCTGGCGGAGTTGAAGGAGTTGAAAGATCAATTAAGGGATTAGTTGGAGAAGGTTCCATAAGGCCTAGCAAGTCACCTTGGGGTGCACCAGTTTTGTTTGTAAAGAAAAGTATGGTTCTCTTAAAGTGTACATTGTCTACCGGTAACTCAATAGAGTCACTATAAAGAACAAGTATCCTCTACCAAGGATAAATGACCTTTTCAATCAACAACACAGGGCTAGTCATTTCTCTAAGATTTACTTCAGGCCGAATACCACCAAGTGAGGGTAAGAGAGTGTGGTATTCCTAAGATGGCTTTTTGGACTAGGTATAGGCACTTTGAGTTTGTGAATGTCCTTTGGTTTGACTAATGCACTGATAATATTTATGGATCTCCTAAATAGGGTCTTTAAACCCTACCTTGATGTATTTGTGGTGGTCTTTATTGATGATATCTTGATTTATTCCCATAGTGAGGAAGAACATGTGAGTTACTTAAGTGTGGAGTTGAAAATTTCGAGGGATGAGAGGTTGTATGCTAAATATGAAAAGTGTGATTTTCAATTAAAAGAGGTTGCATTTCTAGGGCATGTTGTGTCGGGTGATGAAATTAAAGTGGATCCTAAGAAGACAGAGGTGTTAAGGAATTAGCCTAGGTCCTTGACTCTGATAGATATTAGGAGTTTCTTCGATTTGGCGGGTTACTATTGGAGGTTTATGAATGGTTTCTCTTTTATTGCTTCCTCCATGACAAAGTTAACTCAAAAGAAGGAAAAATATTTTTGGACCGATGAATATGAGAAGAGTTTTCAAACTTTGAAGGACAAGCTTATCTCTACTCCTATCTTTGCTTTACCAGAAGGGTTAGAAGGGTTTATGGTGTACTGTGATACCTCAAGGATTGGTTTGGGGTGTGTATTGAGGCAAAATGGCAAGGCTATAGCTTATGCCTCTAGGCAACTAAAGGTGCATGAACGAAATTATCCCACCCAAGATCTTGAATTGATGGTCATGGTGTTTGGTTTGAAAATTTTAGCACCACTATTTGTATGGGGTTCATGTAGTTGTATTTACCGACCAGAAGAGTCTCCAATATGTGTTTATACAAAAACAACTTAATTTGAGGCAAATAAGGTGGTTAGAACTCCTTAAGAATTATGACATGAGTGTGCACTATCTCCCCGACAAATCTAATGTTGTGGCCGATGCTCTAAGTAAAGTGTCCATGGGTAGTCTAGCTCATATTTATGTAGGTAACAACCAGTTGACTAGGTTAGGGGTTAGTTTGAATAAAGTTGAAAATAGCGGTGTAATGGTTGTTGATGGTTCCAAATCTTCTTCGATTGAAGAGGTCAAGTCAAAACAAGATCTTGACCCCGCCTTGCTAAAGTTGAAGGATTTGGTGAAGGATGGTTACTCCCAAGGCTAAGATGGTGTCCTTAGGTAAAGGTAAGTTGTGTGTGCCTAATGTTGATGAATTCAGGGAGTTGATTTTGAATAGGCCCCTAAGTTATCCTATTCTATACACCCCGATTCCACAAAAATGTATAGAGACTTGAGGGAGGTATATTAGTGGGGTGATATGAAGAGGGATATTGCCATGTTTGTAGCTGGATGTCATAATTGCCAATAAGTGAAAGCAAAACACTAAAGGCCGAGTAACCTAGCATAAGACATAGAAATTCCCACTTGGAAGTGGGAATAGATCAACATGGATTTTGTGATTGGTTTGCCTAATACTAGGAAACAATTTGATTCTAGTTGGGTTATTATTGATAAGATAACAAAGTTGGCTCACTTTCTACTGGGTAAAATGACTTATGGTGCCAAAGATTATGCCAAGTTGTATATTTATGAGTTATTTAGATTGCATGATGTGCCCTTGTCTATCAATTTGGATCGTGGTGCTCAATTCACTTCTCATTTTTGGAGGTCCTTCCAAAGGGGTCTTGGTACCAAGGTTAAGATTAGCACGACTTTTCATCCTCAAATGGATGGCCAAGTCGAAAGGACTATCCAAACTCTTTAGGATATGCTTAGTTCTTGTGTTTTGGCTTTTAAGCATAGTTGGGACGAACATCTTCTGCTTATTTAGTTTGATTACAACAATAACTACCACTCAACCATTGGCATGGCTCCCTTTGAAACTTTATATGGTGGGTGTTGTAGATCCCCAGTCGAGTAGTTTTATGTTGGGGAAATGGCTTTTTTAGGCCCGTATTTCATTCGAGAGTCTTTGGAGAAGGTGAGGTTGATGAAACGACCCCAAAAATTCTCAAAAATGTACCTCGAAAGTAACCAGAATTGTAATTTCCATATATCTCAAAATCTATTTGCAATATCAAAAATTTGACTTTATATTCTTGTTAGGTGGGTCGAATTGAGTTGGAAATGGGTGTAACCCTGATTTAACAACAACAGTAAAAAAATTTGAAAATCGCAAAAATGTAATTTCCAGTGTGCATCTACGCCCATGGCACGACCTGCCAAGAGCGTGCTACTGTGTATTTTTGTGCACTATTTTCTATCTCAGTCCAAGAATTTTGAGTCTTGGGCCTAAGTGTTCCCATGCATCAAAATACCTATACTTAGCCATATTTCACCCTCATATCATCCAAGACATTTCCTCAATACTTACTCAAACACTTAGACAAATATTTCACTCCAAATTTCACGTCCCAAAACTCATCAGGATCTTAAGGTTCTCATTCAAGCTTCAAGTCTCCTTTTTCAATCTTCTCCAAGGATTCTCCAAAGTCAAGGTACGTGGGTTTCCTTTATGGGTTCCTTTTACCCATGATGCCTAAGCTCTCTTTTACCTAAAATTGCATGATCTAAAGTTAATTTACTTATATGTCTTACTTATTATGAATTTCACTGCACACTATGTTGGGGTTTCATGAAATTATAATTATTTTAGCATGTTTTGAGCTATGAATTATGGGTCTTACCTATTATGAATTTCACTGCACACTATTGGGATTTTATGATATAGTGACTATTTTAGCATGTTTTGAGCTATGAATTTAAGATCTATTGTGAGATTTGATGAAGGGTTTTGATGTATATTGCTTGAGGGTGTTACCAAGTATCTATTAATGATTTCACATTGAATTTTCTAGCATGATTTCACTCTTGAATTGTATGATTTTACACTAGCACCACACACCCGCCAAGTGTTTGATAAAATATTCGATTAATGTATTTTGAGGAATGGAAGGTCCAATTCATGTCTTAAGAGTTGAATAACTTTATGATGATGAAAGGAACGTATGTACATGATATTCTCCTATATAGTGTTGGAAAGTGACCATGACTTACTCGGGGGTTTAAGAGCCTGGGTAACCATATCGAAAGGTTTGTACCTCGATAATAATCAAAGGGTTGTGCCTTGATAACCAAGTTGAGGGTTAGTACCTTAATCACCATGGGTGGTAGGCTGCAACTATCCACTAACCAATCAAGGGGCTTGTACCTTGGTAACCGGGTTGAGGAGTTAGTTCCTCAATCACCATGGGTGGTAGGGTGAGACGATCCACCAACCAACCAAAGGGGTTTGTAACTTGGTAACCTACGGGTTCTATAATGATGGTCTCTTCTTACACATGTATTATATTCCATGTAATCATGTTTTACTTAAGCATTGATCATACATGTCATATTGTTATTATGTTATCTATTACTTACTATTATGCATTTTGATTATGATTCCTATCTCTTGTTGCATTGTATCCTACATACTTAGTACACTCAAATGTACTAACAAATACTCTATGCCTACATGATGTTACCATGTAGAAACTGGAGCTCCCCTTAATCATCCTCCTCCACGTGGCAAGTATGATCTCCGTTAAGCTAGTTGGTAAGTCCTTCATTCTTAGGACAATATCTATATTCTTATGTTATATATTACGACTCTCTTTCTTTATTGCATATTTTGACTATGAGGGTTAGTCCGGGTGCTTGTCTTGGCACTTGAAAAGTTCTATAGATAGAAGTGTTGTTGAATATGTAATATATAATGCCATGAGCTTTGACTCTCTCTTGACTCTTGATGTTTATGATATGAAAGTTGTCCCTTAGCCCAGTTTATCCCTATTTACATACTCTTATTTTATTTTATTGATTCTACGACCAAGGATGTGTAATGATATGTAAAAGGCTTGGTTGGGGTCCCTTCGGGTTCCCCATGTACCGTGTCATATCTAGGCCCTAAGCTTGGGTCATGACAGTTAATAAGGGAGAGGTTGAAGAGAGCCCAAAGTAGACAAAAGTCTTATTCCAATGTGAGGAGAAGAGACCTTGAGTTTAATGTTGGTGATTGGATTTACTTGAAAGTCTCACCCATGAGGGGTGTGGTCCAATTTGGCAAGAAAGGTAATTGAGCTCAAGATTTGTGGGGCCCTATAGGATTTTAAGGAGGGTTGGTAAGGTTGCCTACGAATTTTTGTTGCCTATGGATATGAACATGGTTCATCTGGTCTTCTAAGTGTATATGTTGAGGAAGTGTGTGAGGGACCCAAGTGTTATAGTGCCCTTAAAGGTTATGGGTGTTGTGGAAGATAATTTGACCTATGAGAAGGTCCCGGTGGAGATATAGGATAGACAATTGAAAAGGTAGAGGAACAAAGATGTAGCATCCGTCAAGATCCTTTGGAGGAATCAACAAGTTGAAAGTGCCACATAGAAAGCTGAAACGGACATAAAAAGGAGATATTCATACCTCTTCCACTCTACTCAAGCCAAAGGTAATAAACTAAGTCCTATCTATGATTTCAATTCTTGAGTTTTAGCCCTCGTGTCATTTTTGCATGCATTCATATTCATGGTAACAAGTTTATGGTGATTTTTGACATTCATGTTGAGACTTTTTGAAAATGATATTTTAGTGAAATTGTTGTATTCATGTCGGGCTGAAAGCATCATAATTACTTCTCTTACGCATATTTCTTTGATATTCGGGGACGAATATTCCTAAGGGGGAGATATTGAAACACCCCTCATGTGCTTTAGAATGCCCTATAATTGTAATTTCTATATATCTCAAAATTCGTGTGTGATTTCAGAAATCCGACATCATATTCTTGATCTGGGGACAAAATTAAGTGGGAAATGGGTAAAACCCAAATTTTAGAAGACCCGTAGTGAAAAATAACTTTAGCTAACTAATTGATTTCTAGAGAGCCTGTGCGCCCAGGCAGCGATGCGCCTGGGACATGCAGTAGTGTTTTTGGGTGGGGCACGGACTAGTGCCAATTATTTTTGAATTTTCTTATTTCTTTCAAGGCATTGGAGTAATAACACAATGCCCATTTAAACGTGAAATCCTCCGTATTTAGTCATTTTTCAACTCTAGAACCCACAAACCATCTTTAAAACCCCTCTAAGACTTTATCAAATCTCTCATTCAAACTCAAGAATTTCAAGCTCAATTTTGGAACTCAAAAAATCATCTCAAGCTTTAAGTCTCCTTCAAGTCTACTCCAAGAAATTTCCAAGTTTATGTATATGGGTCTTCATCCATGGGTCCTTTCAGCCATGGAGCCCAACCTTCTCATTTTATGGAAATTGCATGATTTAAAGTTGTATTACTTATGGGTATCTCTTATTATGAGTTGTGAATGTAAATTGTGTTGGGTTTTTATCGAGTATTTATTGATTAAGCATGAATATCCATTTTAAGCTTACTTCATGAGTTGATTTATATCTATTGAGACTATGCATGCTTTAAACAATGAAAATTATGAAGTATTGAGAATTTTGAGATGAATTTGAAGAAATCTAAAAGAGGGTTTCACTACAATATTGGTGGGTTAATTTGAATTGATTTAGTCCTTCTTATTATACTCTTGAGTTGCATGATTTTGAACAAGTGTCATGAACCCACCATGTGTTTGATGAAATTACATGACAAGAATTACTAAGTTGTTGATGTACTATCGCATGATTTACAAGTCAAGTGATTTCAAGATAATTATGGGCTCCCAAGCATGTATTTGATTCATGAAAAGTAGTTATGATTTTACAAATGACAAGTTGAGCCCTATTTCAATATTTTATCCTCTAGTGAGCCATTCATGTCAAGTTGAGGGATCAAGCATGATTTTTATTTTATCCTCATGTTCAAGTTCAAGTTAGCTCAGTAGTAGAGGTTAAGCATATTGATGAGCTATCATGTCTCTTGCAAGTTATTCATATTATGATTAATGTTATGATTATTTAAAGTATTTCATAGGATTAGACTGAGCATCGATTGAGGCTCGACTCAAGGGGTCTTTATATAAAGTCTTTAGTCTCTAAACTATGTGCTACCATAGGATCAAGTTATTTCCCTAAATGGGCTTTGGTAGTGGATCAATCTAGTTCATGTTATCATTTTTGGTTTGCCTTGGCAAGTAGACCACACTTCATTCGGGGGTGTCATGCCCGGTCACCTTACCTAGGGGGTGTCAAGCTTTGTATTCCAAGTAGTAGCTTGTTTGGTCAATGTTGGTTAACATCTCCTCCCACAAATGTATGATATGGTATGTAAGCTAAATGTTTTACATGCATGTTTTGTCACAAGCATTGATCATACATGTCATATTGAAATTATATACATTGCCTATATGTATGCATTTTTAATATTATGTCTTTCTATCTTTGTTGCATTGCACCCTGCATACTTAGTACATTCAAAGTACTAATGCATACTCTATGCCTACATGATATTACCATGTAGGGACTGGAGCTCCTATCTATTATCCTCCTCCATTGATGCATTGCACCCTGCATACTTAGTATATTTCAAGTACTAACTTATACTCTATGCCTACATGATATTACCATTAGGGACAAGAGCTCCTATTGATTATCCTCCTCCATGTGGCTAGTTCGGTTCTTTGAAGAAAGCTTTGGTGAGTCTTCAACTCCGAGCATAATATCTATGTTATTCATGATGTATTGAGACTTCTTCTTTATGTTGGATACTTATTATCATGAGGGTGAGCCCGGGATATGTCTTGGCGCCGCTCTATTCTAAAATAGAGGTGTTGTTAGATACTATGTTTGTATATGCTTATGTGCTCGACTCTCCTATGTTTTTATGATTATGAAAGACTTCTCTTAGTCCCATTTCCCTTTTGAATAATTGACTCTTGTTGTTGTTTTATTTTGCTTTCGCAACAAGGATGTGTACATGATACGCTAAGAGGCTTATTTGGGTTGTCTCCGGACTTCTCATTCGTTGTGTCACATCTAGGCCCTAGGCTTGGATCATGACACTATACTCTAGTCGAGAATTGGGTTATCCGGGGATATTGAGTTGGTTAATCATGGGGAACATAAATTCCCAAGTTGCTCTCCATTATTGATTGTCTCTTGTTTTAGCTAGTTTAGTTTAATCTCTTTTCAATCATTGTACCTACCCCTTTTTTAGGGAATTAAGTTAGTTAATACTTGAATTGTTCATTGGTGAATTAATTTAGAAAGTCTCCATATTCTCTTTGGGATTCGACCCTAACCTTGGGTAGGATTTATATTTTACAACGACCGCTTTATCCTCCAAAAGAGAGGTGTAACTTGGGCATGATCAGTTATCCAGTGATAATAAGTTAGGGAATTATGGGGAATATATACTTTAGTTTCTCTCCATATTGATTTCTCTCTTGTCATAGTTAGTTTAGTTTTATTTTTCATTGATTATTTTCCTTTTGGGGAAGTAAGTTGGTTAACTACTCAAATTGCAATCATTAAATTCTCTTGAGTCTATATATTCCCTGTGGGTTTGACCCCAACCTTGGTTGGGTTCAATTTCTTGATGGCGACAACTTTATCCTCAAAAAGGAGGTGTAACTTAGGCGACATCAACATTTTGGCACTGTTGCCAGGGAATATGGCTAGACTTAGTTGATTCATAGTGATTTAGGTGTTAATCCTTATTTTCCACGTTTTGTGTATTATTTCTATTTTTGTTTTCTTTGCAGGGTGTAAGAGTAGTGTATGACTAATACACAAAGTCGAGACAAACACTTGACTCCATCAGACCTAGAGATTCACCAAACATTGAGGAGAATGGTCCAAGATAATGCCAATAATATGGCTAATGCAGCCCTGAATAGGAAGGCAAATGAGAATGATAATCACGAGAACCCACCTCCTCTTAAGGACATTGCTCCATAGTCTCAGGATTTTAATGCCAATGCTTATCAGTGGAACAAATAGAGGCTAATTTTATGGCAATGGAGGTGACTGGAGCCATTGTGTTGCCACCACTACCGAGAGATACAAAGTTCACAGTCTCGAGTGGGTTGCTTCAGATGTTGTAGAACCGTGGGCTTTTTACGGCTTTACCATCGAAGGATCCTCATAGAAAACCTATACAATGTTGCATTCGTCGATATGATTATGATGGGAACACAGAATCTATCTATGAACATTGTGGGACTTTATGTCATCCCATTATATCTTATAGGCAATGCAACATTATGGCTATTTAAGCTCCCGCAGAGTTCGATCACCAGTTGGGCAGATTTACATAAGGCATTTTCAGAGATGTACTTCCCTAGACTGAAGAATCTCAAGTTGAAGGACCAGATCAACAACTTTGAGCAACATCCTGGTGATTCAATCAGTACTACTTGGGAGTGGTTCACCAAATGCTTAAGGAGTGTCCTAGACCACAAGATAGTTGATGATGCCTTAGTGGAGATCTTCTACCATGCCCTTGATGAGAACAATCAGGCTTCTGATGACATTATCATGGGGGCATGTTCTTAGGTTAGCCATTTGCAAGGGTCATAGGGCGGATATAGAGAGTGGTTAAGACTAATCATGCTTGGGGGTAGAGAGAAGAAGCATCTACCAAAAGTTGTGCACTGTCAGTATTGGTGAGGAGCAAGCAAAGATCAACGAAGAAATTATGCAAGAGCTTGCCTGAATTCGCATAGGTATAGAGGTAATGATGAAGCTGAACGAAGAGCGAGTTAATGAAGTGGTTCATCAACCTCCACGTACACCCATGTATGATGAGCGTTTTTATGATGAGGACACATGTTTAATTATTGATGAGATTGGTGGTTTTCGAACCAACACCCAAGGGTCCAATCAAGACTATTGGCACCAAGGCCAAGGAAACCAAGGTCGAAACTTCAATAGAGATGGAGCTTACAGGGACAATCGCTAAGAATATTATGATAGGAACAGGTTCCATAGAGAGATGCAGATTGGGGTCATAGAGATGGCTCCAAAAATGGCCCCTATCTGCCACCACATAACCATAATGTAGGTGCAAGTAATTCCAAAATTGAGGAGATGTTTGATCACCTGTTGAAGAAAGTTAAGACATAGGATGAAACTCTAAGGGGTATGAAATATGAGATTTCTAGTATCAATTAGAAAATTGAGTCTCATTTTGTGGCTATCAAACAATTTGAACAATAGTTTGGTCAAGTGTCGACTCAACTTAATCAGCATCAGATGGGTACATTGCCTAGCAACACCGTTCAGAACCCTAAGAATCAAAGGTAGTGTATGGCGGTTACTACTCAGGGTAGCAAGAGCACCATTAATCCTCCCATGCCAGTTAATGAGGATGATGTTCGAGAAGAGATAGTTATGGAAAAGGATACAGATGTAGGAGATGATCATAGCAAGGATGGGGTGAGTGAAGCTATGATGCACCATAGAAGTTGAAGCCTTTTCCTAGCCTCATCCTCCTTTCCCTCAAAGAATCAAAAGAAGGAGAAGGAAGGTAAGTTCAAGCACTGTCTCTCTATGCTGAAATAACTCTTCATCAACATCCCTCTCATTTAGGCATTGGTGAAGATGCCAGGGTATGCTAAGTACATGAAGGACCTAATTACTAAGAAGCACACTATGAGTCAGGAGCTCTCTCAAGAGCTTTAGCAATAAAGTGTTATTGCTATGAGGTCCTTGGTTCAAAAGTGAGAAGATCCTGGTGCTTTCACAATACCTTGCACCATTGGATATGTAGAGTTCGCAAGGGTACTACGTGATCTAGGTACTAATATTAATCTTATGCCCCTTGCGGCCTACAAGAAGCTAGGATTGGGAGCCCCTACTCCAATGAGCATGCGATTATTGATAGTCGATCGCACAGTAAAGAAGCCTGTGGGGATATTATATGATGTGCTGGTTAAAGTTGAAAAGTTCATATTCCCCACAGACTTTGTGAATGATAGATTGCGAAGTCAACATCGACATCCCAATCATCTTGAAAAGATCATTCCTAGCCACTGGGCGAGCACTAGTGGATATGGAAGCTGACCAACTTAGGTTCAGATTGAATCATGAAGAGATTGTCTTCAATATTTGTCAGTACATGAAGTGGCCAAATGATCTGAAAAATGAAGTATAGGCAATTCGTGAATTCTAAGTAACCAATTTTTCCAAGTCGTGCCGCAATAATAAATCAGGCGCTACTTGGGATGCAACCCAAGATTTTTGAAGTAATAGTGTAGTTGTAGATTTATTTTCAATTTTTGGACTCATAGGTAGTTTATTTTCTTGTATTTTGATTGTAATTATGGATATTGGGCTAGTTGCATATAGGGTAACTGTGTGTTCTATGGAGAATATGCAAGTACCTAGCTAAGTCAGCCAATTTTGGCTGAGAAAAGCATTAGAAAGTTTCTCTATGACTAGTTTTACAGGCTATAAAATATTTTATTACTATACACCATCTAGTAGAGAATTCCAGTAAGCAAAAAGTTGTGCACTCCAGTCCACGAGCCAATTTTATGATCCGTAGATAAAATTACAAGTCGTGAATGGGGCTCGTGAACCCTAGGTAAGTTTCCTGAAATGTTTCTAAGTATTGATGTTTCTATGACCATCTCTACGAGTCATAAATCACTCTACGACTCGTACTGGCCCTTGAAACCCACTCATAAAATCTAGGGTTCAAATGTCCTACGGAACCATAGTTCACAAGTCGTAAAATACTCTACAGCCTGTAATCTGGGTTTTGTGGAGTCGAAGGCCACTAGATTCTAGTTGACCCAGTCAAGGTATAAATATTGGGGTCAAATTATTTTGACCCCATTTCAGACCTAACTTTCGAATTTACCCGACCAAACCCACCCACGAGAAATTTTGGCCACCAACGATAGTTGTATCCCCATTTTTTAGTGATAATTTTTGGTGACCTAGGGTTTAGTGTCTCTTAACTTCCTTCATCTTCTACAAGTTAATCACACAACTTGATATATTTTTAGTTGGTTAAAATCTTTAATTTGCCTATGTTTGCATGATTTCATTGGAAAATATGTTAGGAATGGTAGTTTAGACACAAAACCCATATGTGAATTTTGAATTTTTGTTGCCCATGTTTGACAATTTTCCCATATATGGAATTAGATATCATTGCCTTGATTATATATTTCAAATAGTATGTTTAGCACCTATTAAATCACCCATCGTGTAGGATGAATTGATTTTGTATGAAAATTGGTGGGTGATGACATAGGTGCATAATTTTGTTGATAAATTATTGATATGTGGTCAGAATAGTTGGGGAAACATATCTAATTATTTTTAATGGGGTATATACATTGAATAGCATGTTGGGGTATTTGTTGTAGTATGAGACTTATGTGGGAGTGTGTGTTTTGCTTTGATGCTAGTAGAATAAATGTTGAAAAAGTAGTGTGAGGTTTGTTGCGATGGGCTTAGGAACTCAGGTAACTGAGTTTTCTTGTCTACGAGTGGCTTTTATGGCCCATAGATCATTCCATGAGTCATAAATGTCCCTTGTACAAGATTATAGAAACTTAAATTTTTTGAGTATCCATTATACGAGACCTTCTATGAGTCACAAAGCACTTTACAGCTCATAGACAAGTTTCATAGATCCTTGCCTGAAATAAATTCGCACACTTGAATTTTCTACGACTCAGTCTACAACTTATAAACCATTTTATGAGACGTACTTGGTCTCATGGACTTTTACAGTGACACATACTATTTAGACTGTTGTTTTATGAAAGCTTTTCATAGTTCGTAGTACCAACTGTTTCCCGAAAAGATGCTTTCCTAGACCCTTCTGCAACATAATTAGAATTATTTCTGCATTTTAATTTTTGATTTATGGGGCTAACTAAGGTGCGTAAATGTTCATGTTTCAGGTTCTATCGCCTCAAATGTCATTATCCAAGCCTAGGGCCTAAATGTGACATGGTGAATGGGAACCCGAAGGAACCCAAACAAGCCTCTGAGCATATCAATTACACATCCTTGGTCGTGGAAGCAAAGTAAACAGCAACAAGAGTATAAACAAGGGAAAAAGGGACTAAAGAAATTCTTGACATTTATAAAGCATAAATAGTCATAGCTCAAAGCATAGACACATCAATTGTTCAAACAACACCTCTAAATATAGATTGGACGGGGGCCAAGACACTTTCTAGGCTCACCCTCATAGTATCAAAGATCAACATAGAGAAATAACATAAGTAAGAGTAGCATAGCTAGTGTCCCCAAACATGAGGACTCACTAAAAGCTTATCATCAAGATGCCAAAACTACCCACATAGAGGGCGATTGCAATGACACCAAAAAGTGCCCAAAAATGTGCCTCGAAAGTGCCCAAAATTTCAATTTCTATATATCTCAAAATTCATGCGTGATATCAAAAATTTGACTTTATATTCTTATTTAGGGGGAAAGAGGTCTAACCCCAATTTTAGAGCAGCCGTAGAAAAATTTGAATTTTCAAAGTGAGCCCAAAATAGTGTTTAGACGTGTCCTCTATGTGACACGCCAGTGCTTTATTTTGGTCATTTGTTTTAGTCCGGTCCAAGACTTTCAAGTCTTGGGCCTAAGCCTTCCCACATGAGAAAATATCTATACTTAGTTATTTTTAATCCTCATATCATTCAAATCATTCCCTAATACTCACTCAAACACTTAGTCTAATAATTCTCTCAAAATTAATGAGCCAAAACCCTCTTTAACCAAGCCAATCAAGGGGCCCAAGCACCTCATACTCCTACTTTGGCTTCTTACCTGAGAGACTATATAAGGATGAGCCCACTGGAGTTCAAGCTTCAAGTCTCCATCTCCAATCTTCTTCAAGGTTTCTCCAAAAGCTAAAGTATATTTCATTCATGGGTTCCTTTCACCCATGATGCCCAAGCTTCCTTTTCCTCAAAATTGCATGATTTAAAATTGATTTACTCATGGCTCTTACGTATTATGAAAATTACTGCACACTATGTTGGGATTTATGAAATTATGATGATGATGATAGGAATGTTTATATGAGTTGCTTTCATGAAGAAGTATCTATGATATTGCAAGTAGATTGTTGGGTTTCTATGTTTGTTTTACTCTTGAGAAAATAGAGAAGTTCTTCCCTTGTTGTTTGAAATGTAATGTTGTGATAAGCTAGTTTTGTGATCCCCACCGAAAAGGCCATGCTGTAAGGTAAAAATACTAATGGTCCCTACCAAAAAAATTATATCGTAAGGTATAGACCCCCTACCGAAAAGGACATACCGTAAGGTAGAATAACTAATAGTTCCTACCAAAAAGATCATATCGTAAGGTATGGACACCCTACTAAAAATACCATACCATAAGATAGAATAACTAATGGTTTTCATCGAAAAGATCATTTCGTAAGGTGTGGATATTCGATCGAAAAGGTCATTTCGTAAGGTAGAATAACTAATGGTTTCCATAAAAAAGATCATTTCATAAGGTGTGGATATTCTATTGAAAAGGTCATGCCGTAAGATAGAATGAATCATGGCTCTTACCCAAAAGATTTTATTGTAAAGTAAGGAACGTCTTATATTACCTACTAAAAAGACTATGTCGTACGGTAGGGGCATTGGTAACACACTCCAAAAAGGTTGTACCGTAAGGTGAGTAGGGGCTATTTGGTCCATTTTATGAAGATTGGTAAGAAAGGTTTGAGTATGTATTCCATATTGAGCTACATTCCTTGATCATGATTTACAAGCATGTTTTACCTTAAGCATTCATACATGCCATATTGCTAATGTACCATCTCTTGCTATGATTATGCATTTTGATTATTATCGATCTCTTGCTGCATTGCATCCTACATACTTAGTACATTCCAACATACTAATGCATACTCTATGACTATATGATATCACCATATAGGAATCGGAGCCCCCTTGAGCATCTCCACTGATGTGGACAGTACGATTTAACTCAAGTTTATTAGTGAGTCCTCCATTCCGAGGACGTTGCTTATGATCTCATGCTATGTTCTAAACTATCTTTCTTTTAAGTATATATCAACTATGATGGTGAGCTCGGTTATTTGTCTTGGCCCCCGCTCTTACCTATGTAGTAGAGGTGTTGTTGGACATGTTATGTATCTATGCTATAGTCCTTGACTCTCTTGTTCTTTGATGTTATGATATGGAAGTTTAGCCTTAGTCCCAATCCTCTTGTTTAAACTTATCCCTCATTGTCATTTTAATTGCTTCCTTAATCAAGGATGCGTAATGTTATGCTATGAGGTTGGTTTGGGGTTCCTTCGAGTTCCCCATTCACTGGTCACATCTAGGCCCTAGGCTTGGATCATGACAAAGATGGTATTAGAGCATTAGGTTGTTAGATCCTCAGAGTCCAACGCACCGCATCGATTAGAGTCTTGTTCATGGTTGTGTTGTGCATCATGAATATGAGCAAGAGGCTTTGAGGCATTTTAGGAAATGTTTCCCTTCTTCATGTTCTAAGTTGTGTTATAGAGTTGAAGTAAGTATTCCCTCCCTAACACTTATTCTTTCCCATGCTAGTTGATCATGCCTAACATAAGGGGAAGAAGAGCCTGCGCTCCCGCGGGACAATCGGCTAATAGAGAGCTTCAGGAGGCTCTCACTTTGCTTGCACAAGTTATGGCCAACCAAGCCAATCAAGGGGCCCAAGCACCTCATACTCCTACTTTGGCTTCTTACCTGAGAGACTATATAAGGATGAGCCCACTGGAGTTCCATGGGTCAAGGGTGACTACTCCTACATTGGACTCTCGAGTGAGAGACCTCTGAGGATGAGCCCACCAAAGTTTTATAGGTCAAAGGTGGATGAGGACCCACAAGAGTTTATTGATGAGACTTATAAGGTATTGGCCATCATGGGTGTTAGATTGGAAGATAAGACGGAGTTAGCGGCCTACCAACTCAAAGGGGTAGCACAACCATGGAATAATCAATAGAGGGAGAAAAAGGGAGTTAACAATGTGGTTCTATGGGAAGAGTTCTAGGCGACCTTTCTTAATTGGTTTTTCCTCTTGAGCTTAGGGAAGCCAAATTGGTAGAATTCATGAATTTGAGACAACGGTCAATGAATGTGAGAGAGTATGCCCTCAAGTTCAACCAACTCTCTAAGCATGCTCCTCACTTGGTTGCCGACAAAAGGTCTAGGATGAACAAGTTCGTGATGGGTGTTTCCGACTTGGTGAATGAAGAATGTTGATCCGCTATGTTTATTAATGATATAGATTTGTCCCACCTCATGATTTATGCTGAACAAATAGAGGAGGAGAAGTTGAGAAAAAAAAGGGGTAAGGAGGCCAAGAGGCCTCGACTTGATGGTGGTTCCCAAGGTCTAAAGTTTGATGATGCTCCAAGAAAGAGGGTCACTAAGAATGGGGTGTCAAACCTAAGGCTCCAAGGAGATAATGGGGCAACTCGTCCTAGATGCTCAAAGTGCAGGAGGAAACATGGTGGTGCTTGTTAGAGGAACACGGGTGTGTGCTTTAGATGTGGGGAATGGGCCACAAAATTTTGGATTGCCCATATGCTCAAAACAAGGGTAAATATGGTCATGTTGATCAAGGGGATACTCCAAGACGTAATTAGTTCTAAGCTCTTCAAAGGAGGCAAGAGGTAGATGAGGCACCTAATGTTGCTACTAGTGTGTTGAAGTTTTCTTAACTTAGGGGTGTAGGCAGTGTTGGGCTCGAGTGCCACTATTCCCTTCATTATTCTTTTATTATATGTGGCTATCCTGTGTGTGTCCCGAGTTTCTACGTGAATCTCTTTGTGATTATCGCTTTGTTAAGTCTATTGTTGCTAGAAGGTTCATAAGTATTATTTTGTGGTAATGTGGTGTCTAGTTTTTTCCTTATGATTTTGTTGGATTGGATGCGGTGAGTTTGAGATCATAATTGGAGTGGACTTTTTGCATGTATGTTATGCCTTTATTGATGGTAGGGCCATAGAGTTAGATTCTAATTCCCTAACCACCCTTCTTTGGGTGGTAGTGGAAGGGTAAGTCTATCTCTTGTTTTAGGGTATAATTAATCTCCAAGGGATTCCATTTATTATCTTGTAAGAGTAAGGGGTGTTGAGCCTAAGTTATTTCTATGGAGTTGTTTCCGGTGACCAATGAGCTATTGAATGTCCTTTTCGGTATATTGAATTTGGGGTGGTGTCTTTTGGTTGACTTGTGCACCGGTCATGTTTATAGGTCTCATAAATAGGGTCTTTAATCCTTACCTTGTTATGTTTGTGGTGGTTTTGGTGATGATGTGTTGATTGCTTCCAGAAGTGGGGAGAGCTTGTGAATCATTTGAGGATGATATCGTGAACTCAGAGGAGGTGAGGTTTCTTGGTAATTATGGAAAGTGGAGACCTTTGGGAGGCAAGAACGTGGTTGGAGGACTTCAGCAGTTGACTAGGTTGGGTGAGGTTGAGACTGGTGTTGTAAGGGCTTTGATGGTTCCGAATCTTCTATAGTTGAAGGGGTCTAGTAAAATAAGGCTTTGATTTCCATCTTGATAGAGTTGGAGGTCTTGGTGAGAGATGGTGGAGTGGAGGTTGTCTCCCAAGGGGGATATGGTGACGTTGGTACTAAGTGGCTTTTGTGTGTGTTAAAGTTGATTGAAAAAGATGGCTCTGGGAGTCGCTATTCCTTTCATTATTCCTTGTTGCCAGTGAGACTTGGCTATGTGGGTCTATTGGTGCTAGAAATGCTTATAAGGGTTGCTCCATGTTCTCATTACATAAAGTCTTGTCTTATGATCTTAGCGGAATTTCGTTTGATGGATTGGAGGTCTTGAGGTGATTTATGGTAACAAGTGGGTTATGTGTGATTAATGTTGACAAATGAGTTTAGGGTTGTGAGTCTTTATAGAATGTGGAGGGAGGTTGGTAAAGTTGCATAAGGGTGGATTAACCTAGGGATATGGTTGCGGTTTGTTCAGTTGAGGGGATGTGCTGATGACTCTAGTGCCAAAGAACTCCTTGAGGTTATGGGTCTTGTGGAGGATAAGTTGACTTACGAAGAGGTCCCTGTGGAGGCATGGGATGGAAGGGTGAAAGAGGTTGATCGATAAGGATGTGGTGTTCGTTAAGGCTCCTTGGAGGATTCGTCTAGTCGAAGGTGTCTTTTGGGGAGCAGGCATGGAGGAACAATATCCTTATCTCTTTCATTTCTATTAAAGATTATGATGACATGTCAAGTCCTTTCATGTCTCCAAGCCTCATGTTCAGCACCTATGTCATTTGCATGCGTCCATGTTTATATTAACAAGTTCATGACAATTTTTGACACTTATGGTGATGTTTTGAAAATAGTGTTTTAAATGTATTGTTGCATTCTTGTTGGGGCCAATTTTTCATGATTACTCTTCTCATATATGTTTTTTTGACATTCGGCGACAAATGTTTCGAAGGGGGAGAATTGTAACGACCCCAAAAAGTGCCCGAAAATGTGCCTCGGAAGTGCCCAGAATTTTAATTTCCATATACCTCAAAATTCGTGCGTGATATCAAAACTCTGACTTCATATTCTTGTTCAGAGGTCAAAATTAAGGGGGAGAAGGGTCTAACCTGGATTTTAGAGTAACCGTAACAGACTCTAAATTTTCAAAGTGACCCCAAAACAGTGTTTAGGCGCGTCCTCTATGCGACGCGCCAGTGCCTTATTTTGGTCTTTTTTTTAGTTCGATCCAAGACTTTCAAGTCATGAGCCTAAGCCTTCCTACAGGAGAAAATATCTATACTTAGTCATTTTTCACCCTCATACCATTCAAAACATTCCCAAATACTCAGTCAAACACTTACTCTTATAATTCTCTCAAAATTCAAGAGCCAAAACCCTCTCTGGATCTTAAGGAATTCAACAAAGCTTCAAGTCTCCATCTCAAATCTCCTTTAAGGTTTGTTACCAAGTATCTATTGAAGGTTTTACATTGAATTTTCTAGCATGATTTTAATCTTTAATTGCATGGTTTTACACTAGTACTACACACCCTCTAACTGTTTGATAAAATATCCGATTATGGTTTCTTGAGGAATTGAAGGTCCAATGCATGTCTTATGAGTTCAATGACTAAATGATAAAGGAATGATGATGAAAGTGATGTATGTATATGATAACTATATGATGATGATGATAAGAATGTTTATATGAGTTGCTTTCATGAAGAAGTATCTATGGTATTGCAAGTAGATTGTTTGGTTTCCATATTTGTTGTGCTCTTGAGAAAATAGAGAAGGTCTTCCCTTGTTGTTTGAAATGTAATGTTGTGATGAGCTAGTTCTATGATCCCTATCAAAAAGACCATGTCGTAATGTAGAAAGACTAATGATCCCTACCGAAATGATCATATCGTAAGGTATTGACCCCTACCTAAAAGGTCATGCCATAAGGTAGAATGACTAATGGTTCCTACCGAAAAGATCATATCGTAATGTATGGACACCCTACCGAAAAGTCTATGTCATAAGGTAGAATAACAAATGATTTCTACTGAAAAGATCATATCGTAAGGTATGGACATTCTATCGAAAAGGTCATGCCATAAGATAAAATAAATCACGGCTTCTACCCAAAAGATTTTATCGTAAAGTTAGGGATATCTTATACTACCTACTAAAAGGACTATGTCATATGGTAGGGGTATTGACAACACTATCCAAAAAAGTTATACTGTAAGGTGAACGGGGGCCATTTGGTCTATTTCATGAAGATTGGTAAGAAAGATTTGTGCATGTATTCCATATTGAGCTACATTCCTTGATCATGATTTACATGCATATTTTACCTTAAGCATTATTCATGGATGTCATATTGCTGATGTACTATCTCTTGCTATGATTATGCATTTTGATTTTTGCCTATCTCTTGTTGCATTGCATCCTACATACTTCATATATTCTAATGTACTAACGCATACTCTATGCCTACATGATATCACCATGTAGGAACTAGAGCTCCGCTTGAGCATCTCCCCCCACTTGGCTAGTATGATTTCACTCAATTTTGTTGGTGAGTCCTCCATTCCACGGATGTTGCTTATTATCTCGTGCTATGTTCTAATCTATCTTTCTTTTATATATATATTAACTATGAGGGTATGCCCAGTTGCTTGTCTTGGCCCCGGCTCTTATCTATGTAGTAGATGTGTTGTTGGACATATTATGTATCTATGTTATAATCCTTAACTCTCTTGTTCTTTGACGTCATGATATGGAAGTTTACTCTTAGTCCCAATCCCCTATTTTATACTTATCACTCGTTGTCATTTTAAATGCTTTCGTAACCAAAGATGTGTAATGATATGCTATGAGGCTGGTTTGAGATTCCTTCGGGTTTCCCATTTTTTGGTCACATCTAGGCCCTAGGCTTGGGTCGTGGTAATGATTTTGAGGTGCTTCCATTCCATCATGGTAACATCATGTAGGCATAGAGTATGCGTTAGTACATTTGAATGTATTAAGTATATAGGATATAATGCAACAAGAGATAGGCAAGATAGTCTAAATGCATAATCATAATCAAGAGATAGTTATATTAACAACTTGACATACATGATCAATGCTTGAAAAATAACATACTTGTAAAATATATAACTTGAGAATATAGATTACATATGTAGGAAGAGACCATCATCATAGACCAAGCAAACTATTACTTGAAATCCAAGCCATATCATCCCTTTGGAAGGTGATTGAGGTATCTACCCCTCAATTGGAAGATAAGCATAGCACCCCCCATCAAAGTGGACAAGGTATATACCCCTTAACATGGTAGATGGGCATAGCACCCCCCATCAAAGTGGTTGAGGCATATCACCCCCTCAACAAGGTGTGGTCAACTTACAACACTACAGATACTTTTCATGAATTCAATACATACATACAATCCCTTTAAAATCATAGACTCACTTAACTCATAAGACATACAATAGACTATCAATAACTCAAGAATCCTTAACAAGACATTTTATCAAACATTTGGCGGGTGTGTAATGCTAGTTCAAAATCATGGAATTCAAGACTGAAATCATGTGAGAAAACTCAATGTAAATCAACCCACCAACACTTGGTAACACACTAATTCAAGATACATTGAAACCCCTCATTAAAGCTTATAATAAATCATATATTCATGGCTCAAAACATGCTTAAATAGTCAACATTTTATGAAACCCCTACATAGTTTATAGTCAAATTTTATAATAACAGATACCTATAGATAATCCAACTTAAAAACATGAAAATTTACAAAAAAAGAAAGGTTGGTCACCATAGGTGAAAGAACCCTATGGTTGAAACCCACATACCTCAAATTTGGGATTTCTTTGATGTAGATTGAATAAGAACCTAAGGCTTGAATGAAGTTCTTGAGATACTTAAATTAAGCTTGTAACATTTGAATTTGGATGAAATATTTGGCTATGTGTTAGAGAGGGTTTTGAGAGTATTTTGAGTGATATAGAGTTGAAAAATGACTAAGTATAGATATATTTATGCATAGGAGGGCACTGGGCTATGACCCCAAGGCCCTTGTGTTTCAAATGCCTTTTGAGACTTAACAAATCTAATATTCCAAAATAGTACCTTCCCTATCATGGATCACTATGTGTAATTTTATCCCTACTCCTTGTTTTTACTTGTAATGGAGTTTTTTGTTTGACCTTTCTTTACCCCACTTCTTAGATTATCAATCTGCCTTGGGGATAAATCTCCTTCTCTAGTTGCAGTAGTAACATTCTCATTCATATCTTCATCCTCCTCAGCATCTCTTCTTTTTTTTTTTATCCAAGGGTGACAACTCTGGTATATCTTATGGTTCTTTTACAAAATTAGGCCAATCTTGGTTTACATCCTTTTTTGCCATCTCTTTTGTTAAATTATGTACAGATAGTTAACCCCCTTCTCTAGTTAAATCTTCTTTTTCTTTGTTGGAGGAGCCTACATCCTACACTATTTCAACCATCTGATTAGGCTAGTTTTCATGTTTTTCAACATGATCTGAGCTATTTTCCAATTGATTCTTTGTATCATCTACAACTTCCATATCATTGTCTCTTGCCTCTCCCCCTCACTAAGTACAACCTGCTTCCCGTTATCTCCCTTATCTGATTTCTCACCTTCACCCTTATAGCCAAATTTATTTTTCACCCACTCCTTAGTAGTTATGGGATTGGTCTATGCACCCCTCTCTAACACCTTTTCCCCTTCTTCTTTGCCTTCTTTGTCCACTAGTGCTTTAAATTGATTATTAGTTTTTATCCTATCTTTTTGTGATGCCTTCAATGTTTGTGGTTGCCCCTTCCCTGATTGTCATCCATTAGTAACCTTCCTTTTATTTCTTTGATCCTTACCCTGCTCAACTGTACCTCTTTTACCCTCTCCCTCATTATCCATAGGATTTTTACTTTTACCCTCTCCCTCTTCCTTTGCAGCTTCTTCCTTTTTCATTGAATACAATTCTAGATGCAAAATAGCATTCTTGTTTATTATGGCCCTGAATTTTACAATTGTTGCAATACTTTAGGACAAGATCATAGTTAATTGTTATCCACTTTTTCACAATCGCACCACTCCGTTTCCTCATCCCGACATTAAACCTCTTTGGAATATCCTTCAGTAAGTCAACTTCCACTTTAGCCCTTGCACAACTAGGCCTTGTCTGGTTTCTAGTTGCTATATCCACCTATAGTGGTTTTTCAACTGCTGCTGCTAGTAAGAAAATTGCTTTTTTACCAAAACATTAGGAGGTAAAGAGGGGAATGAGATCCACACAATGGCAATGGTAGTTTACTCCTCCGGATCAAATAATGGATCCAACTTTAGGGTACTTATTGTGTATGTCTAGTTTCTATGATTGATGTAGAAGGTTGGATTTGATAGCAATTTGACATAATCATAAACACAAGAGGGCCTTATAAGAATATGTCGATTACGTAGTACCCCAATGTTACATTCACCCTTTAACTCACATTGTTTAGGTATAAGTCACCTTAATTCTTGTATGTCTCGCCATCCATAAGAAAACTTATCAATGACTACATATTATAGATTCTCGTTAACAATCATTTGCTTCACCTCCTCCTCTTCCCAAACTATCCTAGGTTCTCCATGCAAATAAGTCAACATCTTCATTGGCATAGGTTTAATATGATGTTATGGTGATTATAGAACCTCTGCATAATTCATCTTGGCATTATTAGGTGAGCGTTGATTGTGATCAACCCCAGTGGGGGGTTGACCAGTTGACAAAGTGGCCATGGCTACCGGCGCCACATTTGAATGATGGTAGCAATTGAGAAGAACGTCAGATAGGCAAACTAGGTTTTTTTTCACTTCGAGAGTTTAGGCAAAGGACAAAGAAAGAGTAATGGGAATTCCTAAATCCTAACTAATAGGGACTCTTTCACTCACTTCTTTCCCTTATTCTGGTCATAAATTTATTGTGATATTGTTGGTAGAAAAAAACATTTCACAAGAATCATGAATTATTATGCTTATAAGAGGTACACCTTTCTTTCATTTTAATCCGTTTTAACTTCTTTGATTATTTATAATTGGCCTAATATTGATTTGTGTTATGGATTAGTTATCATACACTATCTCGTAATCCAAATCATAGAGATTTCTTTTTTGGGGGGGGATAGGGGAGTTTATGGATCCTTCTTTTTAGTCTATTTTAAAACTTCTTGGTCTATTGAAACGAATTATAATTCAACTAAAAAATAGTTTTTTAATGCATGTAGAAGTGCTAACATATATCCAACTTGAAATAAAATTGTAAGCCTCTTTATATCTTTCTCTTTGAATTATAAAGTTGTCTTTTTTTCTCTCTCTTTGTGCATTAGTAGAATATTGATGGTCAAACTTTATTAGAGAGTCTTTGAGAACACTTGTGTGTGAATTTCATATTTAAGCTTGTGATTCTTATAGAAGTTGGATTTGCTTGTTTTCAATTTTGTGTAAGTGTTTAATTATATTTTCTCAATCCATTATTCATGCATCTACACAAAGCATGAGTAGCTAAATCTACAACTAGGGTTGTGGGAACCATGAAGAACTAACAAAGTAAAATTAGATAATTTATGATTCTTGGAAAGTGTATATGCACGTATTAATTAACTCTCCTCGTTTTGCATATTTTCTGATAATGGCCAACACTAGAACCCACCTAGTATTACTAACTGGACTAAGGTAGTAATGAATAGAAAAAGAGATTAATTAACAGGATCCGATTGATGTTTTCTCTTCTAATCAACCAAACTGAGCCAAGGGGAGGTTGTACTGGGACTAATAGGTGAGGGTTAGTAATGCACACTTTGGAGATTGGCCAAGTCGCATAGTGAAATTCACCTCTCACCTTTGACCAAAGGGCTTGGTGAACATAACTTCCCGTTCTGCATGCTACATACTAGAAAAGAATTATTTTATCTGATGATACTGAGTTGGGGAATCATAGGCAATACAATACCCTAGTTTCTCTCTATATTGACTTCTCTCTTGTGATAGTTAGTTTAGTTGTATTTTTCATTGTTTATTGCAAACCCCCCACCCTCTTTAGAGAAGTAAGTTGGTTAACCATTCGAATT
Organism: Solanum virginianum; assembly: GCA_000787875.1. NCBI lineage: Eukaryota > Viridiplantae > Streptophyta > Magnoliopsida > Solanales > Solanaceae > Solanum > Solanum virginianum. The sequence continues at coordinate 162,581 of DF357574.1, forward strand.
GCAATCAATGAACTCTCTTGAGTCTAAGTATTCCCTGTGGGTTCGACCATAACCTTTGTTAAGTTCTATTTCTTGACAACAACCACTTTATCCTATAAAAAGGAGGTGTAACTTAGGCGACATCAAATTCCAAATCACATTTCATATCATACTTTTCAAGCATATGGATAGCTCATTCACAATTTCCAAATGAGGTGTAAACACCCAACATGGTCAAAGAGTCAATATCATGGACATTTAAGTCATCACATTCTTGTCATAACCATATGAGTGAGCTTAACCCACCAATTCATTTTTAGAACATATGTCATCTAAACCCACTACTTCATAATTTTCATAAAATCCAATGATCATGAATGCACATGCCATGAATGATATGAAATTAGCATGGATAATATAGATTTAATCTAAAATAAAATATATAATATGAAATTCAAGTAAATCCATAGGTAAAATTCACATTAAAATCATAATATTGAATACCAATGCTTAAATCAAACTTTACAGGGACAATGCATAATCAAATCTTCATAATAATAATCCAATTCAACATATTAGAGCTTAAATCAACAATAAAGTTTAGCCCATACTTCGCATGAATTTAATAAAAAATAATCTTCAAAATTCATATTTAAAGTAAGAAAATTTTCATGAAATTTAAGTCAAAAGAGTTTGGGTCTTCTTAGTATAAAGGTATGAAGAATCAATTCCACATACCTTAACTAACCAAGAAGAAATAAGACGAATTTAATGAAGATGGACGTCCTTCCTCAACTAGTTTTTAAGAGAAGTTTTTAAGAGAGATTTGAAATAATTCTACATGTTAGAGTGAATTTGATAAGGGGAATAAAGTTTAGGTCATTTGAATGTCTTAGGACAGCATAGGAAGTCACAAAGTCCCTTAGGAGTAGTCATAATTATAAAAATATCATTAATGAAGTGGAATAAAATTTCTTGTCAGGGATCCCCTGAGAAGGTCTCATGGTCCGTACAAGGTCACATGGACTGTGAACCCTCTCGTAAAGACACATTTAGCCAAAATAAAGAAAAACTTCACAGACGGTCTTACCAAAATAGGCATAACTTTTTTATTCGAACACTGTATGAGGTAAAATCGGATGCGTTGGAAAGCTTATTTAAAGAGCTTCAATTTGGTAGGTCATAGGTCTTCTAGTTTGTTTTGTGATACGAGATATAACCATTTAATGTTGACCCTTCTATTAGTTCTTTTGAAAAGCTTAGCCAATGGAATTCCATACTTCGAAAATTGCACGTCAACATTGATACCCATCAGCGGTCACACGGACCATGTGGCCTCCCATGAAGCTTTACTTAGAAAAATTCTTGTTGATAAAGTTCCAAAATAGTGATCCAATACTTAGAAAATTTTCACTCCAACATCCATACGGATGGTCTCAAGGACCATGAAGGACTATATGGTCCATCAGAGGGTCCATTTGTGAAATGCTTTGGCTAAAATATGGTTTTTCAAGGCCAAGGCTATCCATAAGGTCCACCACACAAATCGTTTGGGGTCCATGTGTGGTATACCTTGGTCTCAAACTCTATATTAAAGGAAACACTCCCTACACAAGGCCAAGGGCCATTTCAAGACACCTCCACATGGTCTGTATACCTTCACACAGACCGTGGGGGCTTCCCTGAAGCGTCGTCTTTGTCCAAAACTTTTCAGAACCAAAATTTTCAAGCTCCATTAAGGTCATACAAAGTCCGGGACTCCCCTTTGGGAACATTCATCCTCAAATGTGCTATAATAAAGCTTGAAAGACTTGACTTAGAATATGAAACATCATAACACAAGATACAATGTGTATTTCATCACTTGAAAATCATAAAGTCATTAAAGCTCATATCGAAACATATTCAAATAAGTCAAAACATCTTAAAAATTATTTTCGTACATATGTGTGTATGTCATGTCATGAGACTCAAGAATAGAAGAATTAGAACCACTCGAAAAGGGAAGAACCTAATATCTTAGACTTGAGTAGATTGGAAAAGATAGGAATATCATTTCGTCATATCCAACTCCACGTCCCATGTAGAACACTCCACATGTTGGTTTCTCCAAAGCACCTTAATCGAAGCCACATCCTTGTTACAAAGCCGCTTCACTTGCCTATCCAAAATCTCAATCGGAACTTCCTCATAAGACAAGTTCTCTTCAACCTCAACACCTTCCAAAGGCACAATGGTACTAGGATCACTAATCAAGTAGGACAAAATACTTCATCATATAATTAGGATTCACGGTGAAATTAGAAGAACTTTTATTGAAATAGTAGAGTTATAAAGAAAAAGGAAAAATAAATTTACAAACCATTAATATGGAAAAAAAAAGTTTACAAATCAATTAACTATGGTTCAATATTTTTAAAAAAGGACTTTTTTGGTCAGCACAGAAAAAGGAAAAGAAAAAAGAAATTCACAAACCAAGCTTTTTAATGGTTTCAATATTATAATTATAAATAAAAAAGGAAAAAAAGAAATTGACAGTAGTGTACGTTTCCCCTGTTATGAAAAAAATCATTTTTTTAATGACTATGTGGGAAAACGTTTTCCCCTTTCAAAAAAGTCTGTGATTTGAAAATCACTGTTAATTGGTAAATCTATCAAGGTTCGATTTGAAAGTTTAGTTCTTAATTGTTAGAACCCACATTTTGGTACGTTGGATTAATTATGAACCAAGAAACCT
>DF357573.1:13655-53390 GCA_000787875.1 Solanum virginianum
GCCCTCTCCCGAGCTCCCAATGTTCAAAAATGGAGGAAAATGGCTAAAATACGACTTTAGGAACTGCTTCTGTTCAAGGATAATTATCCTATGCGGTTGCGGCTCACTTGGCCCACTATTGCGATGAACAGGCTAAGGACCCTTCGTAATTGCGACAGGAGCTTTGCAAACGTGAGGGTCAATCCACTTGACCTTCGCAATCGCCATCCCTGGCTCCGCAATGCGATGCATAGGGAAACAATACCTTCGTGACCGCGAAGAAGAAAGCATGCACCAGGTAACAACAATTTCAACAAGGCATGAAATTCACGAAATGGACCCTTCGAATTCGTTCAGAACCCCATACACAAACCATATATGTATCGCTACTAAATTCAATGTTCTGGACTCAATGGAATATCGAATCTGAGATCTCCTTGACCCAGGATATGATTAGTCGCAATTAGAACAACTTAGGCACTAGAAATACCAAAATGCTATCGGATTGCTCAAAAATTCAACTGAAGTTCATTCTAGACCTAAAATCACTTCTCGAAACCAATGGAACCAATAGAAATTCAATCCGAGCACCCGAACTCAAAATGTTGACCAAAGTCAAACCTTTGTCAAATTTCAACTTAATTTCCAACTTCAGACCTCAAATCCACATAATAACTCCAAATCTAATTCTAACAACTCTCCAAGATCAGTTTCCACAATTCTGGAATTGATGGGTCGACGCAATTCCTCTTCGAGACTCGAATCTCCAAATGACTCCAAAACATAAAATTAAGCCTTTTAAAACTCAGTTGTTTAGCAAAAACTCAACTTTTCACAGAATTTTCAAAAACCAATTTTCAAGATCAATCAAATAGGCTTGGGGCAACTATTGCGGGGATAAAATGGTAATATTTTCCTTTATCAAAAAACAAAAAAAAATATAACTTCTTCGAAAATAATAAAAATGACCTTTAGGGTCGTTACAGTGTATAGCTTGAAAAGTAATGTGTTATTTTATAGACGAAGGGTTGTGAATGAATTCTTTAGTGATTAGGTATGTGAAATTAGATTTTAGGGTGAGAAACTGATCTTTATAAACATAAACCTGCTCCTTCACTACTAAATTATAAATTTGAAATGGTTCCTGAACTTTATTGACATGGTTCTTGATTCATATATTTAGGATAATTGTAGTTTTTAAATCCTTTTGCTAAATAACTATTCTTTATGTTTATAGTTATTTTTCTTGCATTCATATTTTCTTCTCTCTCTCTCTTTTTTTTTTTTTTTAAAGTATTTTCTTCACTAAAACACATTTCATTGTGCTTTGCACTTATACCCAAGTGAACCTTATTATAATTTTTTTAACGAATTGGCTTCATTAGTGGCATCAAGAAGATACAAAAAAGTGACAAAAATATGGAAGCAAAAAGGACTATAGTTTACTCCAGTAGAGATGATTAACTTAAGACTAGGGAGCTAATGAAGCTCAAAAAACTATTAGGTCAACAGGGGATGTTGACCAACTATTAATGCAAGAGCATCAAGAGAAAGGAATTGATAGTCCATCGAAACATTTTCTGTTCCTTCTGTTCCAGATAATCCAAAAAATTGCAGCAGGTATCATCTTCCAGATTTTCCTGATGCTGCTGTCAACTTTCCACAAATTCCAGTCTCAGAAAGCTTCTTTGATGCTGTATGGCATTATCCAACTAAGCCCAAAGAAAACATATTCCATAGATCTGTTGCAGCTGAGTAGTGCAGGAATAAATGACTGCTTCTACTTCTTTTTGGCATGCATAGCATCTATTAACAATGAGAAAGTTCCTCCAGAAAAGGTTTTGTGTTACGCATGCCTCATAAAGTGCAGTCAAACTGAAGTAAATGATTTTAGGGGGGTAGCTTAGTCTTCAAAATTATCTTCCTTAGCCCATGATCAGTGATTTTATTGTGAGCTCTTTGACAACTTGTCACTAAGTATTTCCCTGCCTCTGCAGTTCCCTGTTTAACTTGGAACTTTGAGAAGCCATTTTATTGTAGCTAGCAATCTGATTAAGTCCTCAAGTTCCCAATCTGCAAGTTCCATGTAAACATAATGCTCCATGTGGTTCCTCTTTTGAGATTTTGATGAGTCTGGATGACAGGCTATTAGGATAAGAGGGGGGCAGTCATTCATTAAAATTGTGTTGCTCAGCCTCTTGTCCTTCCAGTATCTGACATGATGTCCTTTCCCTACTGAAAACTGCTTATGCTGTGAGATGCCCCCCATAGTGTACAGATGTTTTTACAAAACTCTAACCCCATGTGGTGCTCTTGGTAAACTGGTGCTCCAGTGACTTTGTACTCCATGTTTGGCATTGATAACCCCCTTCCATTAGGTCAGCTCTTCCTGTGTGTTCTCCGTAGCATTTCATTAATAGGCATTATTGTGTGGAGCCAGATGCCCAGTCCACCCTGGTGCTTTGGAAGTAGATTTTAGACCATTTCACTAGGTAAAACTGGTGTCCATGTTCTAACCTTCCCATAGAAAATTCCTCCTGATGTAATCAAGTTTTCTCAATATCTTGGTAGGGATAGGACAAAGTTACATACAGAAAGCAGAATACTGCCTAGGGGCAATGACATTTTTGATAAAGGTGAGCCTACCACCATTAAGAAATACTGGTTGCTACAAAAAACCAACTTGGCTCTAGATTTTGAGGAGGTGGCTAGAAGAGAGGAGATAGGCTGGAGACAAAGATCGAAAATACAATTGCTGAAACGAGAGGATAAAAATACTCAAATACTTATTATTAGGAGGAAACCTAATGTGGGGCAAGAATAATTTTCTTTTCAAACAATGCTAGGTTGCCATGGTATTTTAAAAAAAATTATTCTTTCCCCTTGTTCAAGTAGAAGGTGCTCAAGTTTGGCAGATATACTAGGTTGCGAAGTGAAATATCTGCCTATAGTTTATTGGGCATGCCTCTTGGCTACCAACATAAAGAGACAGATATGAGATCGCATAGTAGAGAAGACAGAAAAAAGATTACCAAGGTGGAAGACTCAATACTTATCATTAGGAGGACGACTCACTTTCATAAAATCATTGTTGACTCTCTACCTCCTTGTGTATCTGTGTCCCCTTCCCCATAAGGTTTTGAAGAAACTGGACAAACTCAGGGGGATTTCCTTTGGAATGATTTAAGGAGAACAATGGATACAATCTGGTGAAATGGGATACTACACTGAACAATAGATATTTGGGAGGTTTGGGCATCAGAAACCTAAAGAGACAAAAAATGATAGCCTTATGATGAAATGGCTCTGGAGATACAATGACAAAAAATGGTCTCTATGGAAGGACGTAATCAAGTGCAAATACGGTGAGAACAACCCTTGGTGCAGTAATGACAGGTCTTTACCATATGGGGTTGGGATATGGAGAACAATCAAAGACCTTTCCAATAAAAGATAACATAGTTATTAAAGTGGGAGACGGGAGAAAAACAAAATACTGGGGAGATGCATGGAACAATCCGAACTCTTAGAAAGATATTTTTCCTAAGCTACACCATTTGTAACAATCCTGAAGCAACTGTCAAAGAGTTTGGACTGAACATGGATGGGATCTATCTTTTAGGAGACTTTTGAATGATTAGGAAGTGGACAGCGTGTCCAATCTATTCCATGAAATAGGGAGCTTCGCATGGACTACTCCAGATTCTATTAGATGGAAGCACAAAAAGGATGGGAATTTCTCTGTCAAATGGTCTATGATATAGTTCATGCACAACAAAACAGAAGACAACAAGGTTTATGGAACCATCTCTGGAAATATAGCAACCAACTAAAATAAAATGTTTGGAAGTAGTCAGAAAAGCTTGTTGACGTGAGGTTTTGAAGCAAAAGGGGAGAATTATGGTATCCAGACATCTTTGTGGGGAAACATATGAGACAAATAATCATCTTTTCTTGCATTGTAAATTCACTGCACAGTTATGGAATTTATTTTTTTATCTTACAGGCACAAAATGGACCATGCCTGAGCACACTGCAGATCTACTGAGTTGCTGGATTAGAAGATGTGGAAGCAAGAGCCAGAATAGATGGTGGAAAATAATTCAACATTGCATCTGGTAGACTGTGTGGAGAGAGAAATAACAGATGTTTTGAAGATAGGTCCAATTACATCCATAGATGGAATTATATTGTATCTTTCTTTTTTGGTGTAACGAAACACATATAGAGGAATTAGAGCTTGTAGATCTGTTAAGAGGCTATCTCTGTAAGTAGTTCTTTCGTTATTCTCTTCTTTTGTTCCTCTTTCTAAGGTCTCCAACATATCCGTAATGCTGAGGAATTCTACATTACCAGTTTCAAAAAAAAAAAAATCAGGTTCTTTGTATGTTTCCTTCTATGTTCACCTGGGATCAAGAATGTTTGGGCTTGGTCCTTTGCCTTACCTTAGTATATGGCCTATCTCTCTTTCATAAGCATTGTCTAGCTAGTTTCTTCTCCTTAGTTACTCAATTTGTTGACTTCATTCTCATTGTTGCCTTTTGTCTTTATAGACCTGAGTTTCGTAATTTTGAACCCGGAAGCCATATGTTTTGTTCACTTGATACATAATTCCTATTTTTTTTCCGTTAACTCAAAAGACTCAATGATTGATTCTTTAGAGAAGCAATGATGTCTTTGTATCTTCACATTTGTGCCCCAATTCATCAACGAATCAGGTTCCTTAGTTCTGCATTACCAGAACCTCTTTCTTCAATCATATATAATGGCACTCTTTTTCAATTAGTCTTCTTTTATTCATCACATGAGAGTGTATTTTAGGATTCATGATGTCTCCCAACCTCCCTCTTGATAGGCTTTCAGTAGGAGGGGTTCTTCTTTTTCCATGTGTCAAACCCTCTTCTCTTATTTCCCCTACCCTAGCCTTTATATTCAACTCAGCGAGGAATTGTTGGAACCCAGACTGACTTAGGTTCCTATAGACAGTCCCAAACAGATGAGAATCAATATTACATATCTCAGTTGATCAACTTCAGCATCACAGAAGGGTAAAGTGTCATCAATCAACTTCAGCATCACAGAAGAGTAAAGTGTAATCAACATATAGTAACTGGGATATCGTCATATCAGCTGCCTTGTTATTCACCTGAAAATCTTTAATCCACCCATTCAAATTAGCCACCTTCAACATGTTATTTAGCCCATCTATGCTATAATAATTAGAGAAGAGTCAGAGGGTCCCCTTGTCTAAGGTTCCTTCGGGAAAGAAAAAATGTTAAGCTGGACCAACTAGACCAGAGAACCTCACTGTGCGTGTGCAAAAGGAAATCCAGTTGAGCCACTTCCAGCCAATCCCCAGGACCTTCAATATCTGGATGAGGGAAGTCCCAATTAACATGATCATAAGCTTTCTCTACATCTAGTTTGCATCTTCACTTTGTCTTGTGTCCACAACTTATTGGAGCTGCACTCATCATCTGGCTACCATTAATGAAGGTCATTTGCTGTTCATCTACCAATTTTTCCATCACGTTTTTTAACCTTTAGTTAAGACTTAGGAGATTATCTTATAAACATTTTCAATAAGACTAATTGATCTGAAATCCTTCAAACCTTTGCCACTATTCTTCTTAGGAATTACATAAGCATTAATAATTTTTTCTAGAAAAATCCTGAGAGATAATTTGCCATAGCTAGCATCATATCCACCTTCAGTATCTCACAAGAAGCCTGAAAAATCCCATAGAATACCCATCTGGGCGAGGTGCTTTGTCACTGGCACACATTCTAATGCTTTTTTTTTTCTCAAAAGGTCTTTCTGACCATCCCTCTTCTTCAGTTACTTTGGAGCAGTTTTAATAGTGAACATCAGGCCTCGAAATCTCTGTTCTGTGTAAAACCTTGATAAAAGGATAGGATTTCACCTTTGATGTTGATGAGTCACCACTTCACCATTGACCTCCAAACAGTGTGTGTTGTTGAATCTCCTGTGTGCATTTGCCACTCTGGAAAAAAATTGGTATTCATGTCCCCTTGTTTCTAGTTTTTACCAATAACACCCTAGATCTCTTCCAATTCCTCATGTCTTGCTATTTCTTTGATCTTCATTGACGAATTCACCTTTAACAACAGCTCATCATTGATATGACTTCTGGTCCTGCACCTGATTTCTGTCTGCCTCACAGAAAATCAGGGTGTCATCTGCATAAAGCAAATGAGAAATGTTAACAGTGGTCCTCCTTCATATCAAAGCCATTCAGCCACTGCATCTCCTTGGCTTTTATCCGGCAAACCTTAGTTCTTTTCTGTATGTTTCACCTTTAACAACTGTGATCTCCATTTAGAGATGCTAGAGACAGATGAATTTTATGTTAATTAACATGTAACCGATTGTTACTTATTGCAAGTCCTTCAATAAGTGCAGAATATGTCATCTCTTGATCTTTAGATGTCAGATTGTCTGCTAATTTATTTCCTGGAGATGCAGTAACAAGGAGGAGTACTACAGAATACTTAATTGGAAAAAAGATGGGAGAAAAACCATGAATATTATTACCAAAATCGCTGTAAATGTGTAGTTACCCGAAAAATGGGATTTTCATCAGAAGGCAGTGTCATCTTTTTCAGCGTGTTCTTGTTCTTGTCCTTCTGCTTGCGCATTTCGTGAAGTGTAAAATTTCATCCTCATTTCTTTTCTTCATCAATTAGAGCGGGAAAGCTTCATTAAGCCTGTTGAAATGATTAAAAAATTATGTCTTCTGCTAATTGCTTGTTCTTTTAATGACTGTTTTATCCTGATAACAAGTTCTATCTTTCTTAGTTGCAGGGCGTAAAACATTTCTACAACTTCTTATCCAATTTGATTTTATTCTTACTCTCTCCCTGAGACCTAAAACCTCAATTCAGTTCAATTTCCTAGTAGCTTGCCTATTGAAAATATTTAAGGTGGTTGTTGTTGCTCATCTTAAGGGTGCAATATCTCTTTTTCTTTCCTTTTTCTTGTGTGGAAGTTGCTTGGATTTGGGACAGATTCAAAACACAGTTGCATATATTCTTTTTTCAGCGCGTTCTGTGGTGAGTAGTTGAATGGGGGTTCTGTTTGCTTTCTCTCTCAGTATGGTTAACTTTGAAAGTTCTATCGCAAGAATGCTATAGCAAATGTGGTTCTATTTTGATTTGCTACATTTTTTAGTGTTTTTATGAACTATCATGTATAAGGTCTTCCTTTTTGTTGTATATATGTGAGTGGAATGCGTCAAACCTATACATCTGGTGCTTGTCTGAACAATGAAGAATATCTTTTTGAGATTTTACTGATCTCTATTTTTAGTGGATTCATATAGCTTAGTTTTAGTTTGAAATTATGGTGCTAGATTATTGATACTGGTATTTGTTATAGCCAACCCGAACTAGATGAGATTGAGGCATAGTTGATTTTTATTGATCTTGGTCATTTTTCTGGTGTCTAATGCTAATGTTGTCTTGTGGAACAGGCACGTGATCATTCCTTTCCATTGGTCGAAAAGCCAAATTTACTTCAAATGGTTGAATCTGCGGGATGTCCACCACCTATGAACATGACATCCCAATTTTCTGTGAATAATGTCCTAACACACACCTCCATTGCCAATAGTGGAAGTAACTATAATTCGAATTGTTATTCGTTTGCAGGCCACTCAGGTATGTCTGTCCATGTCCGTTGTATGAGTGTTGTATTCATATCCAGGTTTGTTTTCAATAATTAGGTCTCAGAGAGATAAATAGATTTGTATTCCATCCACAATATACCTCTCAAATTGCATAAGAAAGTGAAAAGTGTTGTTACAGTTGAAGAGGAACACTTGGTGTAGTCATAACTTGTTGCTCAGTTAGATAATGAAAGTTATAGAGAATTTATCTCGGTGGTGTTAAATTGCTCTTGTATTCCCTCAGGAATTGTACTCTCTTGTATTGACAACAATGTGTTAGGAGTTGCAATTTATCATGGCTATCTAAAATGGTTAGAGAAAGCTAAGGCCTCTCTAGTTTTTGACGTCATTAACAAATAGCATGTTTTTGTAGGCAAGCAGCTACAACCTTTGCAGCAGACTGAGGGAAATAGTGCAGCTGTACAAAATTACTGAAGGAACTTTTTTGCAGAGGAAAGTCAAATTTCCTTCCTCTTCACTTTGTAAGGTAGGATACATCCGCTGACTGACCGTGCTAAATGGTGGGACTAGTCCACCCTAAGCCTCTCCACTAGATTCGAGAGTAGACTCCCATTATGGAAGACGGTGTTCTAGTTCTTCCTTTGATTTAGATTCTCTGGTACATGAAGGTTTCTTTCTCTGACTCGGAAAACTAACAGCCAACTGTACATAATCTTACGGACAGAAACATCCTTCACCCTAGTGACTCATGAAGATATCCTTTTGGATAATCATTTTGTACAAAGAATGTCAATCACTAATGATATTCACTGTTGTTAATGTCCTTCGTTGTCATCCTTACAATCTTATATTCCCTAGAGATTTCATTATGGTTTTGGCTTAATTTAGATGTTGTGTGTGTCATAATTTGGAAAAAGGAAATTCCTCTGAGTGGAGCAATTTGGAATCCAGCTGCTAGCAATACTGTCAGCGTTATGTTGGTATTATGGGAAGTTTGGTGGCAAGTGGGTTTGTGCTGCTATTCAAATTGTTTGTTATGGTAATAATAATAATAGATATACATGTTTTTCTTTCCCCTGAAAGGTCCATTTCCTGGAATTGATTAAAATTAAGTTGGGCATCAAGATTGTTGAAGAAAAGGACACTCGATCCCATTCTTTATTGTAGATATTTTTTATACTAAAAAATATCTACTTGAAAACGCAAAGATAATACCCCCATTTGACAATTTCTATATCACATCCAGGAATACAAAACACATGAATAATGGCAACCACCTAACTAGTAAGGATAAGTAAGAATCCACAATGAGATTTAATTCTTGTTTTTTTTCTTTAACTAAATTCATTAAATCTAAAAACTCCAGCACCAATATTGGTAAAGGAGCAACAACCTCACAAGTACAAATAAAAGTCAACAAGGGGCAGTCAAAAGGGATCACTATAACCATATTTTTGCAGTATAAGATTTCCAATCCCAGTAGTATTATTTCCATTTAACCATGAGATAGAGGCAGCCAATTTATTTAATTTAATAAAATAATTTGAATTCTCTTATAGGCTCATCAACTTATTTGTTTCAAGTGTTTTCATGAGTAGAACAATAAAAAAGTGATTGAATAAATGAAAAACTGTAGCCTTGTATTTATCTCATTTGTTTGGACTTATTGATTAGAAAGTTGTTGCACATACACAAGTACTTGTGATGCTTAATAATGTTTAGTTATTATGGAAGTTTGGTAAAAGGAAATTTCCAAGACACGTCTTGACAAGTTTGATGGGTTGGGCTAAAAAAGAAAAAATATTCACATTGACAATGAAAGAAAAAGAGTGCAGAATCTTACATGACATAGTTATGATATCAGCCACTTGAAGAAAAGTGAAAAAAAATTCCCTTTTGCAGAATCTCTTAACTTTTTTATCTTTACACTTCACACCACCCTTGTTTACTTTTTATCCAGGTGGAAAGTTCCATCCCTTTTTTAATTTAGAGTTAATCACCTCACATTTTCAGTATTATGATGCTTCTCTTTTGTTTGCATATGTCCAAACAATGTCTATTTTAATCAAACTTGGACTGCTCTTTGATGGAACTACATGGGGAAAGGCTAGGTTCAGGCAACCTCAACATTGCATAATCTTCTTCTTTGGTTTAAGTAGTAAATGTGAATTAGAAAATAAGGGTAAATAAAAGTTAAAAGAATAAGGAAAATGTGGGGTAGCATCGATAAAATAGATGAAAAGTTTTGTCCAGAAACACTTCATCTAAATCTAAAAGACTCAAATAAAGGACCCCTCGCATCGTTATCATTGTCAATTTTTTTACTTCAACCAAGTAATTGGTCAATTTTTTTACTTCAACCAAGTAATTGAAAGAGAGAGTAAACAAAGAAAATGGAACAAATTATATATTTAATAATTTTTTTAATTTTAATAGTTCCACCTATATTTAAAATCATAAAATTTTAATATCCTACACATATTTTTAGGAACATAAAATTTAAAAGTTTCCTTTATAAGTGTTTTCAAAAGCATTTTTAAGGCGAATTTCAGAGTGGAGCGTGCCAAAAATGCTCCGAAACAAATGAAAGAGGTAGCTTCATGGGACATACATCCTTTAATTTGGGGTGTAAAAACATAATGCCCCCGAATGTAAAAGTGTACATTCCGGATGTTAAATTTAATTTTTATTGTTTTAAAAATATTTTTGCTATAAATTATACTTTTATTATTAGTACATTGATATTTATATCTTATGCTGTCATATTTTGTATTGTAATAATAATTTTTTTCAAAATAAATATTAAATTAAAAATCAGACTCCCTGATCCAATTATTAAATGTGTACTTATTTTTTATTTAAATTAATGAATAATTATTTATAATAAATAATTTAAGACGGAAGGAATCAGTGTGGATGTATTGATGGAAAATTTGAATGTTTAAGTTGGAAATAAGTTGGGGTACATGTGAAACTTCCTTTTGTTTGTTATTCATATTTCATATACCAAATTTGGAGAAAGCAAACAACTGTATGATTGCCCTATTATTTACCACTATCTTAAGGGATCACTTGATACCGTGAAATATAGAGTATTAAGATTAAATTAATAATGGAAATTATTTTATTCATTTTAAAAAGAATATCTTTTTTTTAATTTGTCAGGGAAAAAAAATAATTTTTTTTGTGATAATTTAATTTTAATTTTTCACATGACATATAAGGACACAAGATCAATAGACAATTTTATATATTTGACATAATTTTAATTTAGAATCACAAAATTAAAAAAGCTTCTTTATTCTTTCAAATTTTGTGCTAAGTCAAACTAGATCACTCTTTTTAAATGGAGGGAGTATATTTTATTTGATTAATAGTGTATTTTTAGGAATTACTTGGTACTTGGGATAAAATAAGATACATATATTAAGATTAAGTTGAGAAGTATATCAGACTCTTTAAAATTTATGTTTTTCACTAAATAAGAATAAATTTAATTTAATCTTAATTCAGAACATATTGTCTATTTCTATATATTTGTTACTTTATCATATTTACATACTATCATTTATTTTTCATTATTAGTCGTTTTTCTTTTTTCTTATTTTTTCTCTTTTCTTCCATATCTAGTATCTTCTACTTATAGGCTTGATTTTTGAAACGAGGGTTTTCCAGAAACAATCTTTCTATCTCCATGAGGTAGAGGTAAAATGTGCATATATTTTACCCTCCCCAGATTCAATTTATGAGATTCTACTGAATATGTTATTATTGTCATCATCATCTGTTCTATTTGATTTGATATTATTTTACTACATCTCTCCATATGAAAAGAAGTTATTATAATTTGGAGATAACCAACAAAACTAGGAGGATAAGATAATTGAGGGCATGCAATGAAAAGGCATGTTCCTCCGTGCGCTGCGAATTCAATTCTTTTACATGGGCCCATTCCCATCTCCCTCAACCAACTACTTTCCTCATCATTTTTTCTTTAATTTTTTTCAAAAAAGGAAAAATAAAATATCTTTTGTTATTTGAAACAATTTGCTTCACTTTAGATATTCAATATATAATTAAATACAACTTTTGATTTAGATGTCAATAAAAATCACAAATTTAAGAGACCATGTGTAGATGAGGTATAGCCTTTAACTTTATTTTAGAAAAACGGTCATAGATTCGTATCTTGTTACTTTGACGTAGATATAATATTCTTTTTCGTGATCGGACGATGAAAACAGCAAGGAAAAGAAAAAAAGTCTAAAATTATTCAATTAAAGAGGACAAAGGAAGTAACAAATTACGATTTTAATTATCAAGTTCAAGTCGATAAAGGTGTGATATTTTCATTGTAAAGCAATTGGGAGTTGGTCTTTAGATACAATTTTTTCAAAGAGAAACTTTGATGTGAACATTTTGTAATAAATGCACGCAAATTATTTCTATGGATTATTGAACTTCATTCATGGTTTTGACCACTTTAATAAATTTATTTAATTATAGACAATTTTAGAACAAATACAACTAATAATTTGGTCTTTAGGGTTACACTATTGACCACTTTAATGTATTCCTATTCTCACCAAATATATATTTTTTTTAAATCATTTGATCTTTTTTTAATGTGTGTCGAATCACATGTTTACATAGCTAAGGGTCTCATTATGGCACATGAATTTTTAATTAACTCACTAATTTTATATTCAAACAAAAATCTTATATGGTTTCTTTTTAAAAATAAAAATAATTGCAGCATTATGTTATATTCTTGACTTCACTCCCTAATCTTCCCCACTCTTAAGAAAAATTGCTATTTTCATTTCAAAAATAGAAAAGATATACTCTATTCGTTCACTTTTATTTGTCATTAAAAAATTTTATAAAAATAAATATTAATTCTTATTTATTTGATTTAAAAAGTTATGAAATAATATATCATTTCATATCTATTTTACTATTGTTATTAATACTTTAACTATTTCTAATTTTTTCCAAAAGTAAATAACTTATACTAAGGTGATATAATAGATTATGATTTTATTTTTATTTTTTTTAAAAATACATGTCAATTCAAATATAAACGAAGAAATAATATAGTTTTTTATTTAGATTTTGTGACATGAGAAAAAGTATTTCACACTGATTATCCTTGGAAAGTACTCTCGCTGTTCACTTTACTTGTCTACTTTAAATTTTACATGCTTATTAAGATATAATAATTGATAGGAATATTTTATCACATGACACATACTAGTTTATACTACTATTTATATAGTTATAGGGCTTGAGAAATGAAATAAATAATTGATGGTATGGAGATAAAACACCAAAAAAAGATATTTTTCTTTTAATATGTTAAATATAATAAGTAAAAGTAATAATGTACTTTTAATATAATGGATAAGTAAAATCTAATTAATAGAATAACAAGAAAAGTTTATTCTCAGTACATGAACTAATGGAGGGTTTTAACTACAAATATTATTTATTTATTTTACTAAAAAAATTTATCCTAAATTATTTGTCAATTTACAAAATCAGAATAGAATCTATTAAATTATTCTTTCTATTTTTCCATTAATATTAACTCTTTTTGAAAGTATAAATATTATAAAGTTTCAAAAATAAATATATTCTAATTTAGGTATTTGATAGATAACTCATAAGATAGTATTAAAAAATTAAACGAAAAATTAATAAAAATATCTTTAAGATGGGTAAAAAAGTAAATAAATTACTATACTATAGAAGCCGCTTGGGAAGCAGCTGAGCGTTGTCATGCCAGTTTGCTGCCCAAGGATTATTTCGATACTTACCGCTCAAAGGTTATTTGTTGACAGAGAATTTTGTTGATTAAAAATTTAAAGTTTAGCAGCTGAGCGTTGTCATGCCAGTTTGCTGCCCAAGGATTATTTCGATACTTACCGCTCAAAGGTTATTTCGGTAATTTCGATGCAAATTGATACATAGCTGCTCAAGCAGGCAGCAGATCGATATGACTGGTTGAATAACTTGAGGGTATATTCGTATTTTTTATGGTTCTTCTTTTATTCATCATGCCAGCTTGCTGTTCAAGGGTTATTTCAGTAATTTCAGCACAAATTGATATGTAGTTGCTCAAGAGGGCAGCAGGTCGACCTGCTTGAGCAGCTTAACTTCTTCCCTTTTAATTTGTTTGTCTTATTTAGTGTTTTATACATTTAAAAAATGTGTAAAAAAATACAACAAATCATGATAATTAACAATTTAAAATAGTTCTAAAAAATATATTATGTAAAAGCATAAAAGATACCATAAATTGTGCTAATGGATAACTTAAAATATTTTGAAATAAAAAAAATTGATTGATTATTAAGATTAATCTATCAACGTCACATAAAATGAAATAAAAGGAGTAATGTGTATTATTTAATTCAGTTGCTCAAGCAGGCATTAAAAATTCGATTGATTATTGAAATTAATCTATCGACATTACATAAAAAGGAACATAAGAAGTAACATATATTTTTTAATTATCAAATTACGTAAAAAGTATTGTAAAATCTAGATATTTAACAATAGGAATATATCTACATATAAAAATTAAGTTAAAAAAATACTATAAATCACAAAAATTAACAACTTAAAATATTTAAAAACATAATATAAAGCGCATTAATTGAAAAAAATGAAAAGACTTCAAAAAAATTTTGACTTTTGAAATTTTATCAGTGCCACATAAATTGAAATAAAAGAAGTAACATATATTATTTAAAAATTACGTAAAATAGTACTATAATTCACAATATCAATATTTAAAATATTAAAAATCATATTAAATTTTAATTAATTTTTTTAAATTCTATCTATATCGCATAAATTGAAATAAAAAAATAATAAATATTAAACCGATACTAGTAAACATCAATATCTAGTAATATAAGATGGAGGGAGTACATGCAAAGGAAGATCAAATTAGAAGTCCACATCACAATAAAAGTTATCATCACTTCATAAACGTCATTTGCCAAAAAAAAAACACAAAGAAGAAGAAGAAATTTTTAAATATCTCAAATTTTTAAAAATATATTTTAATTTTGCGGGCAACCTATTACCCTGATGAATCTATTTAGTTTCTTTGTAAATATCTCATTTTACCATTTTTTCATCTATGTTTGTGAGCACTGCTGATGCACGTGAAGCTCTCATTTTGCTTCCAAAAACCAATTAAAAGGTGCCATCTTTCAGTTATTTTTTCTATTAATTAATTATTTTATTTTTAAATATGTCATCTTCCCCAAATTTTCAAAAAAGCCTTTGATTGAAGATTTTTCTCATTTTTTTTATATAACAAAATAAGCACTCTCTAATGAAACTAACTCAAAGGGATAAAGATATGATTTAATTTCTAATTCAAGAAGTCAATTTGTGAAATTGTTCAAGATTTAATTTCTTCTTAATGATTTCTTTTAAATTTGAGGAAAAAGAATATTGAACACATTCTTTTAAAAAAAATCTAAATTGCTAAATAATAATGAATTTGAGTTAGAATTTTATGGGTTAGCTCCAAGGAGCCACCACTAATTGGCAGTCTCAAACCCCTCTCCGCCCAACTCACAGCGGCTGCCAAACAACCCCATTGTTCTCCTTTCCCCATTGCCATCTCCGACAAGCTAGCGAACTTTAAGCTTACACAACTATGAACCAAACTCATTATCTGTCCCTCTTCTCCTTTGCTACACCAAAAAGTTCGACCAACAGTTCCCAAACGACCCAATAAACTAATAAACTAACACCAACTTCGGTGAAGAAAGTCGGCGAAACACGAAAAATTCGAGCCCGCACGAGTGAACAAAGCAACCAAACAAAAATCCATGAATTTGAGTTAAATTTTGTTGATTAAAAATTTAAAGTTTTGACAGAGAATTTTGTTGATTAAAAATTTAAAGTTTTGACAGAGAATTTTGTATGGGTTAAAGCATAACCAATAATTTTTACTTTTGAAATTGTTCTGATTGGATTGATTTATATTTTAAATTAATTTAATTAATTAAAAGGAGGTGAGTCTCACGCACATGTCCATAGATGAAAAAATATGTCAAAATGGGGTATTTACAAAAAAAAATAAATAAATTCATGGAATAATAGATCATCTGCAAAATTGAGATATTTTTTTGAAAATTTAGAACATCAATAATGACTTTATATCTTCACTCTTGAATAATGTCAACTTGCCAACTGAAGTAATCACATTTATGACCAATAATGTCAACAATGACAAATAAAAGAAAATTATTTATGGTTAATCTAAAGAAAATAATAGTGATTAATTCATTCATCTAAAATTACTAGTGGTTATTTTTCACACTCTTGAAAGAACATTTATTGTGAGGAATTTTTTTCCTATTTTATCATTATTTATATTTTAAAAATATTGTCTTTTCATTTAATATATTCGTGTGACATCACTCTATAATCAAATGTTTGCAGTTTTAGAACAATTACTATGATGAGGTTAAAATGAGAAAAATAATTAATTTTATTTTTTTACTTGCTTTTTGTATTAAAAAATAGATGCCTGTTTTTCCTTGTTTGGTTTAAAAAATCAATAGATAATTTATCATCTAATTTCTTATTTATCCATGTTATTAACTTTAGTTATTTTTCAATGCATTTCAAAAATATTTTTATAATATTTAAAAGTCGACATAGTTAGATGTTATTCTATTTATTGCTCTTTAAAAATGTGCTAAGTTAATATTAGATAAATAAAGGAGTGAATATTTTTAAAAATTATGTAAATAATTTGAGACGAATAAAGTAATTTAGTATTAATATTTATGATTACAAAGTTATAATAGTAAATTAAATATTTCTTATTTATAATTTCTTTAAGGAGCATCTAGAAAGGACATAACAATTAATATGGAATGGGTGAGGAAAAAAAGTGCTGCAACAAATTTATCATATTTTTGAATTTTTTGGGAATAACAATAAAATTATTTTCGTTTGACATATACAAGTTACAAATTCAAATCATAAAGCCAACTATTAATATTTGGGTCATAATAAATTATCTTTATATATCACACCCTAAAAAGGAATAATTACCTCGTTGAATAAATATAATTTTTTATTTATCACATAGATATATTATATTTAAATATATAGCCATTTGTGGAATATATTAAAAATTAATATATATATATATATATATATGCATAGTATAAAAGTAAATTTTACATGTAATATAAATATATTATAGGTGTATTAAAACATATTATGTTTGTTCTGACAAAAAATTTTATACTATATATTAAAAGTGAATAATATATATATTAAAATTGTATAGTTATAAATAATAAATATTTTTTTAAGTATAATATATTTAGATAAGTTTTTTCTAAAACTATGTTCTTTTCTAACTTCTACATGAATTTAGACATGATTTTTTAAAATCTTGGAAATAAAAAAAAAATATTTTAGAAGCTGCCAGAAAAATATAAATAATATTACCAGCTGTTAAGAAACTGAAATATAAATAATAAGAGTTGTTATCATTTATAAGATAAGGTAGCGTGTAATTTTCAGTGAACCAACTCATGTTTATTAAAATTTTGAAAAAAAAGTAGGTATGATCTTAATGTGAAATCTAAGAATGTTATATACGCCACAATATTGTCATTATCATATCCATATTATTTATGATTAATGATTATAGTTGGTGTATTGATAGTTAACGCTATCTAAAGTATCTCTCATAATTAATGAATTTTATTTGAACCAACTCGATTATACTTGCATTATTTATATCTCTAGACTACCATTTAGAATTTAGATAACCTCATGTAATTGAAAATAATTAGAAAGTTTTTAATGTAATTTATTATCATCAAATCTTAAAAGGCAACGAATGGTAAAATTGATTTTCAACATTTAATTTATCCTGTTTTACTAAATTATCAATATAAAAAAAAAAAAAAAAAAAAGTGAATGGAGTGTTTAAATTTGTCTGGATAGCTTTTGATTTTTTAAAATATGTTATTAGAGTATTTTAGCGTTTAGTATTTGTTCAATATTTTACTTTACTACTTATTACTTATTAATAGGAGAATAAGATAACAACTTTTATTGTACCTGTGTGTTTGAGCAGCTTTCGGTTATTTTGCTTGTTCAGTTGCGTGTTTCTTCTCCTTTATTATATGATGCTAATAAAAAATATTTTATGAATTTTTTAATTTAATCTTTTCAAGGCAGTTGTGTATTGACGTGCATGCTTCAATTACTTCATAATATTTTTTTAGCTGCTTCAATTATAATTTTAAAATAATTTTTAAAATATAGATATAAAATCTATTGATGTTGCATAAATCGAGACTAAAATATAATTTATATTGCAACCTCCGATGAGCCAACAAAAAATAATTTGTGGGCTTTTTAATTTAATCTTTTCAGGGCAGTTGTGTATTGACATATCTGCTTCAACAACTTCATAATATTTCATTAGCTGTTTCAATTATAATTTTATGATATCTTCTAAAATATATAGAAAAAATCTATCGATGTCACATAAATCGAGACTGAAAAATAATTTGTATTGCAACTTCCTCTGAGTCAACAAAACATAATTTGTGAACTTTTTAATTTAATCTTTTTAAAGCAGTTGTGTATTGATGTGTCTGCTTCAACGACTTCATAATATTTCTTTAGCTGTTTTATTTATAATTTTACAATATCTTAAAAAATATATAAAAAATCTATTGATATTTCATAAATCAAGACTAAAAAATAAATTATATTGGGCCCGTACTTCGCCCACTAGTTGTAAGACGAAAAATTTCTTATGCATAATAAATCCAAAGTTTTTGTCTTTCACTATTATTAATTATTATCTCATGAATTGGTATTTTATGTTTGCTTGACTAATTATCGAACCCTCCTCGTTTCAAATTGTGTTTACGCATGCATCACACTTGTAAATATTAAAGTTTTGTGAGAAATAAATTTTTAGTTGAAGAAAATGGTAATAACTAGTTTTTCAAAACTAAAAGTTTTAGTTTCAAGTTGGAATAAAATATTGGCTATATATAACACATAATAAAAAAACAACATATTTAGTGTAGTTCATAAAATAAGATTTGAAAAGGATAAAGTCTATCTATGTAGACTTTATCCTTAACTTAGAGGTGAAGATGTTATTTTCGATAGACGCTCGACTCAAAAATAATAGTCTAACAAAAGAATACTAAAAGTACAAAAAACAACCGCGATAATAATAAAAGAAAACATCTATTATTAAAACATGAATTACAATACTACAATATGACAATTGAGGTACAAACAACAACAAAGAGTAACAAAAATCAAAGGATAAATAAAACCACCGAAGCAATAATGCTATGACTATTAATATGGAAGAACCGCAAAATAACACACTGCTACCTACTAACCTTCTACCTAATTTTGTGACCTTCGTACCTTCATATCTAAGGTCATGTCCTAGGTAAGTTTAAACTACGTAATGTCCTGTCTAATTATTTCACCTCAATAGTTCTTTGATCTATCTCTACCCCTCCCCAAATCAATCATAGCCAACTTCTCACACATGTACACTAAGAAAGTCATATATCTCTTTTTCATACGCACAAACCATTTCAACCTCACTTTCGGTATTGTTTTGTCCTCCACTGAAGTCATTTCTACGTTATTCCAAATATTCTCATTTCTAATCTCATCTCTCTTAGTATGCCCATAGATTCATTGCAGCATCCTTATTTTCACAACTTTCATTTTCAGTGTTAGAGTTTTTGACTGGACAACATTTTACCTTATATAATATAGGTGGTCTAACCATCCCATGGTAGAATTTGTCTTTCAATGTTGACACATTTTCATCGCACAATGACTCTGGATACGAGCCACCATTTTACTCCCTATACTAATATGGTGAGTGACATCCGAGTCAATCTCCTTGTTTTCTTAGATGATAAACCCGAGATACTTGAAACATCTGCTCTTTTGTATGATATGTGTATCAATCGCACTTTCATGTCAGTGTCATGTTTTATGTCGTAGAACTTGCAATTTAAATATTCTGTCTTGGTTCTGTTCATTTTCACGTCAGCTTCATGCTTTATATTATAAAATTTGCACTCCAAATATTCAGTTTTTGTGCTATTTAACTTGAACTTTTTGATTTCAAGATTTGTCTTCAAATCTCCAACTTTTCTTTAACTTTGTCGCGAATTTACTCAATTATAACTATGTCATCCATAAATTAACTATATCACGATATCTCACTATGAATTTATCATATCAAGGTATTTATTGCCAAAGCAAATAAGTATGAGCAAAGCAAATAAGTATGAGCTAAGAGATGATACTTGATACAACTTCATTAAAATTGGAAAGTGCTCTGAGTCTTGTTTTCACTTCCTTATTATATATATCATCACTTTATAATTAAGACTTTTATAAATTTTAAAACTAAGTAAATAAAATGAAAATAAGTTACTAATTTTATATCACATTTCTAAATAATAAATAATTTAAGATATTAATTTTTAAAATAAATATGATAAATAATTTGAGGTAGAAAGAATATATTAATATTTCAAGTTATAACTAATTCTTTTAGTAAAGAAAAATAATATTGTCCTTGATGGTTGAAGAAAAGAGAGGAATAGGGGATGGGCCCTTTCACTAATAATGATTCACTTATCCTTCTACTACCTAGCACTCTCCAGAGACAGCTCCCCCCCTTTTTTGTCCTCTCCATATTCCCTTTATACATCTATTTCTTTCTCCTTTGCTTAAAATTCCTAATCTGTAACGAATATTTTTCCATTTTCACCTTTATATTACCACCTTTTTTTATCCTCCATAAGAATCTTTATCTTCACTCTCATCTTTATTTATTCTTATTTCTTCAAGATTCTGCTATCTTGATTCATTCTGAATAATCGATTTCTCAGTTTTCTGCGAACCCCATCTCGTTTCTTGTTGTTTTTGTTTGTTTTAATGCATTGGGTCTTCAGTTCAGACATGAATGGATATTAAAGATTCAGTCTTTTTGGTGTTTGATGAATCATGGGTTTCGGATCTGGATTTAAGGTGCATTTTGGATTGTGGATTTGATGTTTATGAAATTTTGTGAGTTTTGGTTGAGTTTATAAGGATTCATTTTATTTTCTTGGGGGGATGAAGTGGGGTTATGGGTCAAAGTCGAGGTGTCGTCAGAGCTCAGTGGTTGCTGTGGCGGAGGAAACCGAGGGGATTGATGAAGGGCTTGTGGAGAGCTATTGGGCGAATTTGCCTTCAGAGTTGTTGAGAGAGGTTCTTATGAGGATTGAGGATACAGAATCTAAATGGCCTTTCAGGAAAAACGTAGTAGCTTGTGCTGGAGTGTGTAGGAGCTGGAGGGAGATTATGAAGGAGTTGGTCAGGACCCCTGAAGTTTCTGGAAAGTTAACTTTCCCTATTTCTGTCAAGCAGGTAAAGAAATTATCCTCTTTCAAATTTATAACGTTCATTTGATTGTAGAGTTCTCTTGTTTCTTGAATAACTTCTGGCTTAAGTAAGACTTCAAGATTTAGATTTGTTGTGTGCTCTACAGCTTGAATTGAAGTTCAAGATTAGCTTTGGCTTAATTTGAGCTTGATTGAAGTTGAGGAAGCCATTGAAATGATATATGTTAAGCAATAGGCGACTCTTTGGTTCATTTTCCATATTTTTGATGGCATCTATTCGGTCTTCTTGCTGAGTATATTCCTAATTACTTTTTTTGGTCCTCTAAACAACTCTTCCAAGTTTTATTGTTCTGCAAATCAGATTGTTTTTTTTCAGATCCCTGTATATGAATTATACCTTCTAAGTGATGTGTAATTTTAGAACAAGGATGGTCAGTCATTCCTCCCATGAGTGAAAAATAAGAAGAAGAACAACAACAGACCTTACCACACTGTTTCCTGGAACCCTAGTCTCAAAAACCATAAGCAGTGCTTTATTGTTCCTCATAAGAAGTTACATATCAATTATGAAGTTCATTATTGTTTGTATCATTGTTTCATGTATTCTTAGTAGTATTCCCTTTTGTAGCCTGGTCCACGAGGCACGCTCCTCCAGTGCTTTATTAAGCGAAACCAGACAACACATACATATCATCTATACCTCAGTTTGACTCAAGGTGAGCATTTATCACTGTTTCAGCATCTGGGCCTTCGATTTATATTCGGCTAGAATGCATCCTCAAGTTTGGAATCATCTTGCATTTGTAATTTATCTGTTTATTGTGGCAGCATTGGCTGATGATGGCAAGTTTCTTCTTGCTGCTCGGAAGTACAGGAAACCCACCTGCACTGAATACACTATATCACTGGATGCAGATGGAATGTCAAAGGGGGGTGGCACTTGTATCGGCAAATTAAGGTATGTCTTGCTAATTGTTGACGGAGTGAGTAGTAAAGCTTAGGTGGAATTTAAGGGGTCTTTTTCTTTTTGGCTAGATCAAATTTCCTTGGAACCAAGTTTACTGTATATGATTGTATTCTACCTTACGCTGGAGCCAAGCTGGTGAAGAGCCGTTCCACTAGGCTTGTGGGCTCAAAACAAATGAATCCTAGAGTTCCTGCTGGAAACTATGAAGTCACTCATATTTCATACGAGTTGAATGTACTTGGAGCCAGGTGAGGCGTTGGAGACTAATTAACAAATTAATTGCTCTCTTTGCTCTAGGACGAAAGTTTTCTTGATACATGTATTCTCTTTCTCGAAAAATATAGAAGACCTCTATTATTAATAACATTACCAATGGTGATAATGCATTGGTTAGTATGAGAGAGTGGATAATGATAGGTCAATCATCTTATGTAATTAGCAGGGGGCCAAGAAGAATGCATTGTGTGATGGATGCTATCCCAGCTTCTGCTATTAAACCTGGAGGTATTGCTCCCACACAGGTTGAATCTCCAATGGGCAATAGTGGTTCCTCTATTCCAATGCGGTTTCTTCGATACAAATCAAGTCGCTTGGAGAAGTCTATGTCTGGGCCTATAGATACTCAGAGAGAAGGTCCACTGGTTCTGAAAAATAAGGCTCCCAGATGGCATGAGCAGCTCCAATGCTGGTGTTTGAACTTTCATGGTCGGGTAACTGTTGCCTCGGTGAAGAACTTTCAGTTGGTGGCTTCTCCAGAGAATGATGTGGCTGGACCAGAACACGAGAAGGTTATTTTGCAGTTTGGTAAAGTAGGGAAGGACATGTTTACAATGGATTACCGCTACCCACTATCAGCCTTCCAGGCATTCGCCATATGCCTGAGCAGCTTCGACACTAAAATTGCTTGTGAATGACTTGTCTTTTGAGGTTTGGCTCTACCTCTTTCCTTTCAGAAGTTCAAATCTACAAGCAAGCATTAACGAGGTTTTCATTACATGTTAATAGTGTCACAACAGTCACGGAGGAAACTTTTCTCAGTTCACTCTATAACTTTGTCACTTGCATTGAACCTTTTAACCTAAAATCTTGTTTTTAGTCGTCTACATGAGAATGAAGTTGTTATATTACCTTCAGTATGTTCTTCTGGCTTCTAAATTTCTTGTTCGCGTTTGTTTAACAGCTAGGCTTGGTTAAATGCGAAGCACAAGAACGGTACAAATGCCAGAGTTGATAGTTATTGTACGTCTTCTCAAGGAGCACACCATACCAGAAACTAAAGAAGCAAAGATTGTTGCAGCTAAATGTTATGATCCTATAAAACATATTTTGTACATTTGGTTTTTCTGTGTACATAATTACTTAGATCACCTTCTTTGAAAAGTCTTATAGTACTGCTGTTGCCATTTGAATTTTCATGCCCCTTAATACTCTTTCAATGTTTATCATAATTTGCTGCTTCATAACATTGGTGTCATATTTTAATTTTCTAAAAAAACATTTATATATGTTGAAGGTTGCATAATGATCATACTTTGTATTATACATCAAAGATGTTTTTGTCAAAGTGAGAATAAATAAATAACTAAAATATTAAATGTACGGTATGATATATTTTGAGAATGTTAGTTCTTATTGGTCCTAATAAGTACGTTGCCAAATGTCAGACCTTCCATATTTTTAAGCTTTCTCATTTGTTGTACTATCTATATGTAGTGTCACTTAGATTTACATTTTTGGTTGTACAATTTTTTTTTTAATCTTCAAAGCAAATTAAATGAGTTTCTGTATCATGTTACTTCTCCCATTTCATAAATAAAAAAAAATGTACCCACCCATTGAGATAGTAGTATTATATCCTAGGAAAATAACGTAACTAGGCAAACATATAATACATATTTACATTATATAATTATAGTTTGAAAAAATTACAATTTATAATTATAGTTAGGATTTTGTTGTTATTTTCTCTCTCCTCTTTTTCTCTCTCTCGCCTATTTTTGTAATTTTATGCCAGATATACAATTACATATGTATACTTGTTGTATATATACAATTATTTTAACAGATTTACACAGTCAATTCGACAGATATATATATTCGTCTGTCTTCACTCTCTGCCCTCTCTCACTCGCCTTGCATCATAAAATGATGCAGCGCCAAAAGAGCGTTAGTACGTGGAATGTATTGTATGTAAAACAGGCTAAAGTAAACAATACATATGACATTAGATCATCTATCACTCATCCTCAACTCATCTCATCACCCCTTTCCTCCTCCTCTCAATATCGCTTGTCAGATATATAAATACATATGTATATTAGTTACACACACATATATATCACTCTCTGCCCTCTCTCACTCGCCTCTCTCCTCCTTCTCTCGATCTCATCACCCCTTTCCTCCTCCTCTCAATATCGCTTGTCAGATATACAAATACATATGTATATTAGTTACACACACATATATATGTATAGTTCGCGTCTCTCCTTCCTCTCTCGATCTTACTCGTCTCTGGATAGACTATTTATAAAAATTTTCCCACGTCCTATGATGATTTTGGTGGGGTTGTGTTATTAAAAACTTAGGCCCAAGCTTGTCTTTATAGGCTTAGATCTATCATTTATTTATGCAAGAAAAATCACAGTAAGATATTTATTGGCCTTTTTGGGTACATGAGAAAAGTTTGAGAAAATCATATCAACCTTTGTCACAATTGTTGTGACTTTTCTGCAAAGGGTCATCATTGATTATTATGGACACACAAGAAAAGGTCAAATATGAAATTTCAGGAAATAACAAACCATAGAAATAATTGAGTCAAACCAAGTTTATCATAAGAAATAACCCCTTTTTATTAATTAATTTAAATATACTTTTTTTCTTTTTGATCCACAAGAAAATATTTATTCTCTTTATAAAACATAGGAGGTAGAATACAAATTTTTCCTACTATGTCTGAAGACTACAAGCTAGCGTTGCTTGCTATTTGAAAGCTTAAAAATCTCTTTTTGCCTCTACTATTATTTCTCAATTTTGATCGATTAGGTTCTTCTATCATACATAAGAAAATCCAGAATGCTAATGCTATAGATTTTGCTTGCTTGAGTAAAACAAATTACATTCATCTCATATATAGACAAGAAGTGCATTTTATGTATTTCCTTATTTATTGTACTTAATTTCGATGAATACATGTTCACTTTCTATACTATGAAAAAATAAAACTTGTATTTTTCAATCAGCTGATCAAAGTTGTTAACTAGCTGATTTTTGCTTAGAACATATTAAAAGTAATAGAAGAAGAAAAAAGATACAAAATCTTTGTAACAAAGGAAGACTACTTATTTCTTAATACTACTAATATTTTAGGATTTTGAATTAAATACTCACATATTCATATTTAAAAAACATTTTTTAAATAACTAAAATAAATATTAATTAGTAATCATTTGTGGCTGCATTTTAAATAGTTTGAATAAGTTACTTTTGAGCTATTTATGTAAACAGGCTATTCTTGTAAGAGGTATCCTATAAATAGATATCTTAGTCATTTTTCAAAAGGAGATTTTGAATATTGAATGAAGAAACTCTCTGGAGAGTGTAGTTCAAGGGTGGATTCCCTTTAGATTAGTGTAGCTTAGTTTGATGGATGAATTTCCATTGTTGATTGAAAACTCTATACTCTTGATTTCATATTGAATCATTCATTTGTAAATTTCCAGTGAGTTTTTTTGTCACGCCCTAGGAGGGTACCCTAGACGTAATTGGTACTCGGAGACTATTGTTAATCCCAAAGCGGACCACCTAGTCTCATCAGCATTCGTTCAATACACTCATATGCGGAAGACATCACGAGAATAATAAACTATCAGTGGGCTATCACAATCATTATCATAGAAAAATACAAAAGGAGTACCTCAATAGAAAAGAAGCAGGAAATAAACAATTCCGACATTACAATCAACTATCTCTGTCTACGAAGCCTCTATAACTAATATCTAGGAAGGTACCATGACAGGCCATGACTACCACAGTTAAGTGAAATAAATCAACATAAATGAAAAGATAAACATGTCCTCCAAAAGCAAAGGAGGACTCACCAAATCTCTGTCGGGAACCGTGAACCACAACGATTAGGCTGCTGAAGTCCTCTGTCTACAGAATATGCATCATAAAATGATGCAGCGCCAAAAGAGCGTTGGTACGTGGAATGTATTGTATGTAAAACAGGCTAGCTGCTGAAGTCCTCTGTCTACAGAATATGCATCATAAAATGATGCAGCGCCAAAAGAGCGTTGGTACGTGGAATGTATTGTATGTAAAACAGGCTAAAGTAAACAATACATATGACATTAGATCATCTATCACTCATCCTCAACTCAGAGTAAAAGACAAGACTCTATCACCTTACTATCCATCAAGACATCACATAATCATGTCAACCTTAGAGTACTATCAACAAGGAACCTATCTGGGAGTTTCTATAACCAACAACCACCACCTATAAGCCCGGTGACGATACAACGAAGAGATGTCGCTGCCACATCTGTCTAGTACCTTACCGGGGTACAGGACACGTCTGTCGAGGATCCCAAAAGAAGTCTGTCAAGCCCTCTACGGGGCAAAGAAAACATCCGCTTTCAAGTTCCAATCCTCTCCTACGCTGACCACATAGTTAACGAATATGAGTGGGACTCACTCTCACCCATTTTGGTGCTAATATTCTTCTCAGAACTCAATATGCTCATAAGTCGATCATTGTCAGGCTGGTTATACAACCAACCCCCCTCTTAGGTAGGGACCTCATCTCATCTATCATTCTGTCAACTCAAAAAGTAAATTCTTCCTTTCAAATTCTATCTCAATCTCACTCAAACCTCAAGGATGCTAACTTCATCTATTTTAGCCATCACAGTACTCAACTCATGACTCAGACTCCATCAACCATCACATTCAGACAATCAAGGCTCTAGACATTACTCTTAGGTTTTGCTAACTTCATCTAGTTCAGCCATCACAGTACTCAGCTCAAGACTCAGACTCCATCAATCATCACATTCAGACAATCAAGGCTCTAGACATTTCTCTTAGGCTCGTTCTTTAAGTCTTTAACAGAGAATACATATAGGGTTATTGCATAATCACATATTAATACATGTAAGCAGTTCATTAAAACATGATGATCATCAATTTAACATAAAATATAAGATTTAAAGATAATTTCAAGAAAACATTCAAGAACTTCAACTCAAGACCTATCAATTAGCACTTTACAACTTAATTTATACATTGGGGCACATGGAAGAATAATTCCATGTTCTGGGTAGCCTTTACATACCTAGAACAATGAATAACCAAGCTTTCCTCTAAGAATTTGCACCTGAACTTGAAACCCTCCACTCTCTGTTCTTCTTTCTCTTAGGAACTCTCATTTAGACTTAGCAAAATATGGGTTTTGAAATCCTTTTCGTACAAAATAAGTCTTAAAAACACGTTTTGGGACTTAAAAATAGATTGGAAATGACCAAAATACCCTTCTCGAATTTTAAAAGAAAAAGTTTAAAACTGGTGTACTGGTTCACGACGCACTAGGGGCGCGGACCAGTACATTTTTGCTACTTTTTAGAAATTTCAATTCCCATCGAAAAATTGAAGAAAAACTTAAGTGTTGGTATGCATCCTGTCCGCGTCACGCCAATGATGCGGACAACCACTGGTTTTCAATTAATTAGCGAAAATTATTTTTCGCGTCGATTGCTCTTAAATCGGGCCGATACCATTTTTGACTTGATTTTTTTATGCTGATTACAAATCTGGTCTCGAATTTCTCATCAGAGCTTTGGAACACGAGTTGTGTGCACGATTACATTTTAGAGGTGTTCTAGTAATTTCATGGGGTGTTACATCATCTCCCCCTTGGGATCATTCGTCCTTGAATGATAAGTAAGAATATGATAAAAGCACGAATAACTTCTAAACTCATCTCATACCTCACTCGAGAACACTTAAATTCTCAACTATCCATCACCTATCTACCTCTGTCTTAGACTCGGGAATAACATTAGATAATCGCATCAACTCAATGAAAGGAGACATTCAATAATGTTTAGGATAAGGACGTTTACCTTCGACATCATCATAATTAGGCACAAATAGGTACGTGTATTTGAATTTCATCACTTTCTCATCTTCCCACATAGCTTCCTCAACAAATTGATTCCTCCATAGGACTTTAACGAAGGCTATCTCTTTATTTCTCATTTTACGAACTTGTCGATCAAGGATCTGGACTGGAATTTCTTAGTAAGATAGACTATCCTTCGCTCCCGTACTCTCCACAGGAACTGCTAAGGCAGGATCTCCCAAACACTTCTTTAACATTGACTCATGGAACACCGGGTGAACTCCATTTAGCTCGGAAGGTAAGTCTAGCTCATAAGCAACCTTCCCAATCCTTCTTATGATCTGGTATGGTCCGATATAATGTGGACTCAACTTTCTCTTCTTACCAAATCTCATGACACACTTCATGGGCGACATCTTCAAGTACACCCAATCATCTACCTCAAACTCCAAGTCCCTTCTTCTCACATCTGTATATGACTTCTGATGACTCTGGCCTGTCTTCAACCTTTCTCTCATAACTTTCACCTTCTCCATAGACTGGTGTATGAGATCAGGCCCAATCAACTCAGCTTCACCAACCTCGAACCAGCCAATCGATGATCTATATTGCCTCCCGTATAATGCCTCATAAGGGGCCATCTGAATGCTGGGCATGATAGCTATTATTATACACAAACTCAATCAACGGTAGATGATCATCCTAATTTCCTTTGAAGTTGATGACACACACTCTCAACATATCCTCCAAAGTCTGGATAGTGCATTCTGCCTGCCCATCCGTCTAAGGGTGAGAAGTTGTACTCAGGTGTACTTTCATGCCTAATCCTTTCTAAAAGGATCTCCAGAATTGAGAGGTGAATTGAGCTCCTCTGTCCGAGATGATGGACGAGCATGTAACCTCACAACCTCACAATCTCATGACTATATAGTTGAGCATACTCTTCAACCGTATAAGTTGTCTTGACTGCCAAGAAGTGGGCTGATTTTGTTATCTTGTCAACAATCACTCATATCGAATCATGCTGCTTTTGGGATTTAGGTAAGTCAGTGATGAAATCCATGTTGATCATCTCCCACTTCCACTCAAGAATTTCAAAGTTCTGAGCTAACCCACACGGTTTCTGATGTTCAACCTTAACCTGTTGACAATTGAGGCACTTAGAAACAAATTTGGCAATGTCCTTCTTTATCACATTCCACCAATAGACTTCTCTCAAGTTGTGGTACATCTTGGTAGAATCGGGGTGAATATAATATCTGGAGCTATGAGCTTTGGCCATGATCCTATCTCGAACACCACACCATCAACATCCGACACACACAATCTCCCTTGATATCTCAATACCCCATCTCCCCTTTTGGAGAAAACCATCACCTTCTGCTTGGGAACCGCTTCTTTCAATTGGAATAAGACAGGGTCTTGGTCTTGGTTATCCTTCACTTTTGACACTAAGGATGAAGCAGAACCACTCTGAACATTGACCTCGCCTTCATTGTTCTCCTCAAGTTTCACTCCCAGTCGAGCCAATCTATACACTTCCTTCGCTAGTTCTCTCTTTCCTTCCTCCACATGGGTAGTGCTACCTATAGACATCCTGCTAAGAGCATCAGCGACAATATTATCCTTATTGGGGTGGTAGAGAATGCTCATATCATAATCCTTGAGCAACTCCAGCCATCTCCTCTGCGGCAAGTTGAGCTCCTTCTGGCTAAACACGTACTGCAAGCTTTTGTGGTCTGTGAACACGTCCATATGCACCCCATACAAATAGTGACGCTAAATTTTAAGTGCGAACACCACTGCTGCCAACTCAAGATCATTAGTCGAATAATTCTTCTCATAAATCTTAAGCTGTCTAGAAGCATAAGGCGTCACTTTCCCTTTCTGCATAAGTACACAACCCAATCCGACTCGGGATGCATAACAGTATATCACGAAGTCTCCCATCCCGTTTAGCAAGGTCAACACTGGTGTTGTAGTCAATCTAGTCTTCAACTCCTGAAAACTCTTTTCACATGCCTTAAACCACTAAAATTTGGCCTTTTTATGAGTTAGCTTAGTCAATGGGGCTGATAGAGAAGAGAAGCCTTCAACAAATCTGCGGTAGTAGCCTGCCAAACCCCAAAAACTTCTTATTTCTGTCAAAGAAGTTGGTCTAGGCCAATTCTTAACTGCCTCAATCTTTTGAGTATCCACCCAAATACCCTCTCTCGAAACCATATGACCCAAGAAAGCCACGAACTTGAGCTAAAACTCACACTTTGAGAATTTTGCTTACAACTCATGATCTTTGAGTGTTTGTAAAACCACTCTAAGGTGATTAGCATGCTCTTCTTCATTCTTAGAATATACCAGAATATCATCAATAAATACGATCACGAAGATATCAAGATATGGTCTGAATACTCTGTTCATCAAGTCGATGAAGGCTGCGGGTGCATTTGTCAACCCGAAGGACATAACCAAGGACTCAAAGTGGTCATACCATGTCCTAAAGGCTGTCTTTGGAATATCATTTTCCCTCACCTTCAACTAATGATAACCCGATTTTAGGTCTATTTTGGAGAAATAAGTATTACCCTGAAGTTGGTCAAATAGATCATCTATCCTGGGAGAGGATATTTGTTCTTTATAGTGACCTTGTTTAGCTGTCGATAGTTTATACACATTCTGAGAGACCTATCTTTCTTACGTACGAATAGGACAGGAGCACCTTATGAAACCTTTCTCTAGCAAGTCTTTCAACTGTTCTTTCAATTCTTTCAACCATATACAGAAGAACGTACGAATAGGACAGGAGCACCTTATGAAACCTTTCTCTAGCAAGTCTTTCAACTGTTCTTTCAATTCTTTCAACTCTATGGGGTCCATTCTATAAGGTGGAATTGAAATAGGTTTGGTCTCGGGAAGAACATCAATCCCAAAGTCAATCTCCCTATCAGGAGGAATCCCAGGAAGATCATCAGGAAACACCCTAGGAAACTCATTTACAATAAGGACTAACTCAAGAGTAATAGACTCAACACCATCAAACTTAACTTGCACGATGTGGTAAATGCAACCTTTGGAGATCAACTTTCTAGTTCTAAGATAGAGATAAATTTTTCCTTAGGGGCAACAGAACTTTCCTCCCATTTTAAAACAGGCTCATTAGGAAATTGTAACTTAACAATTCGGGTTCTACAATCAATAGAAGCATAATAGGCGTGAAGCCAATCCATGCCCATTATTATATCAAAATCAACCATCTCCAACTCTACTAAGTCGGCTAAGGTGTCTCTATGATAGATAGATACTACACAATCTCTGTAGACTCTCTTAGCTAAGATAGACTCACCAGTAAGCGTAGAAATAGAAAAAGGTTCATGCAAACACTCTGGGAGAACTCCAAACTTACTAGCCATATAAGGGGTCACAAAAGATAAGGTGTCACCCGAATCAATTAATGCATAACAATCAAAGGTAAAGACTCGAAGCATACCCATAACAATATCTGGTTCAACCTTCTGGTCCTGTCGATTACCCATAGCATAAAGGCGGTTCGTCCCCACCTCATATACCAGTAGTAGCACCCTCTGCTGATTGCCCACTGGAGGGACTACGAATGACTAGGGTCTGCTGCTCCCCTAACCTCGTCTTCCTCTCTTGGGGCACTCCTAGCTGAAGTGACTAGCCTGTCCATATAGACAACAAATATCTCTTTCTATACGACACCCTCCTAGATGAAGCTTACCGCACTTGCCACAAAGTGGCTTTCCCCTCGTGTCTTGGGTCACACTAGCCTAAGATTAGGCACCCGGAGCCCTGAAATTCTGATAACCATGGGTTTTATGATCATATCTATTTGTTTAAATGGGCGTACTCCCTACAGACTGTGCAGGATGAGATGATCTCCTCTGAAAATAGGACTTGTCGCCCTTATTCTGTCCCTGCTGATTTCGCCTTCCTGCTCATCTGCTCTTCTCTATCTTTCTTTTTGTCCTCCTCTATCTGCTGGGCATACACCATAAGCCTGGCGATGTCCATGCCCAGAATCAATAAGGTTGCCTTACATTTTTTCTGCACATGTCTGCCCAGACCAGTCACGAACTTTCTTATCCTCGCCCTCATGTCCTTCACTATCTCTGGAGCATACTTGGATAGTTTAATGAACTTGAGGATGTACTCTTTCATGGTCGTCTCTCCCTATTTTAGATTACCTTTGCCTCCCTCAACTTCCAAAGAAAGAAGTGGTCGAGAAAGGCTGTCTCAAACTTCTCCCAGGCTGCAAGTGCCGTACTCTCACCTCTACTCTCCTCCTACTGATTGTACCACACATTAGCAACGTCCTTCAGCTGGTAGGAGGCAAGCTCAACTCCCTCAATCTCATCAGCATGCATCACCTCTAGAACTTTATACATCTCATCAATAAAGTTTTATGGGCCCTCTTCCACCTTCGACCCTTTATACACTAGCGAGTTCATTCTCAAAAAGTCTCTGAGTCGGGTTGCCACCGAGGGCTCCTGTGAGCTAGAACTAGGAGCTTAGGAACCCTGACTGTTTCCCTGGGAGGCCACCAATTATGTCAGCATGGAGATGACTCCCTTAAATTCTGCCTCAATAGTGGAAACTGGCTGAGGCTGAGCAGGGGGCATATGTGGGACCTCAACAATCCTAGCAGGGCGTCCCCGTCTCCTAGCCTTGGTTTGAACTGGGGCCTCGGGTTGAGCATTCTTAGCAGCTGGGGCTAGGGCATCTCTCTAAGTAGCTGTCCTTTTTGGTGGCATTTTCTGTAAGCGTAAAACGCATGAGTTAAAACAAGGTTTCCATAAGGTTAAGCTCTATCGCACAAATCCATAATATGAAAGAAGGGAAACTTCTCCTAATCTTACATAGCCTCCTGCTTATGAAGTGTAGTGCATAAGACACCCATAAATAAGACTCTAATAGACACGACTTCGTAAACACCCTAGGATATTTGAACTCTGTGCTCTGATACCAAGTTTGTCACGCCCGGGAAGGGTACCTTAGACGTAACTGACACTCGGAGACTATTGTTAATCCCCAAGTGGACCACCTAGTCTCATCAACATTCATTCAATACACTCATATACAGAAGAAATCATGAGAATAATAAACTATCAGTGGGCTATCACAATCGCTATCATAGAAAAATATGATAGGAGTACCTCAATAGAAAAGAAGCGGGAAATAAACAATCCTGACATTACAATCAACTGTCTATGTCTACGAAGCCTCTATAACTAATATCTAAGAAGGTACCATGATAGGCCATGCCTACTACAGTCAAGTGAAATAAATCAACATAAATGAAAAGATAAATATGTCCTCCGAAAGTAAGGGAGGACTCACCAAATCTCTGTCAAAAATCGTAAACCTCAACGATTAGGCTGGTGAAGTCCTCTATCTACAGAATCTGCATCATAAAATGATGCAGCACCTAAGGGGCGTTAGTACGTGAAATGTACTGTATGTAAAATGGGCTAAAGTAAATAATATATATATATATGACATCAGATCTTCTGTCACTCATCATCAACTCAGAGTAACAGACAGGACTCTATCACCTCACTATCCATCAAGACATTACACAATCACATCAACTTCAGAGTACTATCAACAAGGAACCTATCTAGGAGTTTCTAGAACCAACAACCACCACATATGAGCCCGGTGATGATACAACGAAGAGATGCCACTGCCACATCCGTTCGGTACCTTACCGGGGTACAGGACGAGTCTGTTGGGGATCCCAAAAGAAGTCTGTCAAGCCTTCTGTGATGATGTTCACACTCCAATAAGAAAGTGATCGGTGTCAGCAATTAACCTAACCAAAGGTTAGGGTCGAATCCACAGGGAATACAGGACTTAACTACAAGAATCTACTATCAATCATTTTGAGTATTTGTGACTAAAGTCTCTAAATTAGGGGGTTTATGATTTTAAAAAAAAGTAAAAATGAACACTATGCCATTATGCGGAGGAACACTCAAATTTAGGGACAACTTGGGAATTGTCTTCCCCATGGTTCGTTAACTCGATTACCCTAGACGACATGACTATAATTGGGAATTCACATGCAGGACAAGGACAACTTGGGAATTGTGTTCCTATGATTCGTTGACTCGATTGCCCTAGACAACATAACTCTAATTGTTAATTCACATGGAAGATTGTAACTTAGGTTCTTCTAGCCCTTTTGTGAAGGTGAAGGTCGAATTTCACCATAGCGCGTGGTCGGCAACCATGGAGTGCCACCTAACATTACCTATTGATTCCCACAACCCCAACTTGTGGGTGCTTAGCTACTCATGGCTAAGGCAAAATCAACAAGAATACAAATATAAAACATAGTTGAGAATTTTACCCAAAGCAATGAAGATAGATAATACCACAAGTTGCAAACCACAATCTTGGTAGATGGAGAATGAATACAATTTAAGATTTGTACTCTCCAAAAGTGGGTTTTCCAATAGAAAATGAGAATCTAGGCCTTCAGTTCTTGGTCCAAACTTTTGGCTCTTTGTTTCTTGCTACGAACCGACCTATACGAGTTATAGTGAGTGTTGACACCCAATTTTTACCCTCCACAATATAGATTAATTTTTGAGCTTTCAATTTTGACAATTTGAAATAATTATCTTTTAAAAATGCAAAAAAATATTTTCTCAAATAAATAACATTTTTGTTTGAAAAATTATTATTTTATAATTGATCTAATTATTTTGAGTTGATAATATGGAAAGCTTTTAAATTAATTAGTATTAATTCATCGTATAGTCAAATTAGCCAATCAAATTAAATTTGACTATATTTAATTGGTCAAAATTGCAATTGAATTGACCGATTTTTAAATCAAATCCCCCTACCCTTTGAACCCATTTTTAGCTTCATTTTATCCCCTTTTTCGAACTAATTTTGGCCCAAATCACGTCCCTACCCGGCCCAAATCTCTCCTATTTCAGTTTATTATACATATATACATATATATTCCCTCACCTGAACCCCACAGCCCCTTCATTTTTTTCCCTTTTCTTCTTCCTCTCTCCTCTCATGCGTCTCACTCTCCCCTTCCCCTTCTCCTTTATCAAACCAACAAACCAGAAATCCCTAGATTCTCCTCAATGTTCACCTTATTCCCTCTGTACATACATGTCTCTCTTTCCTCCTTCCTAGTACGATTCCGTTGAGAGGAATCTAACATATGACATTATCTCATCCCTGTCAAGGCTTTTCATAAAAAATTAATGGTTGCAATCGAGGGGCCATTGAGAATCCTCACAACTCAACATATTTGGAATTCGAATTTTGAATTCAATTTCATCCCCAATTTTCCATTTTGACCCCGATGTTCCCCCCCAATTTTGAACCCTAATTTCGCCTATAAATTAAACCTTTTTCCTAACTATTAGGGGTAGCCGTTCTTCATTTTCCAATACACTAAGACTTCTATTTGAAGAGTTAAGTAAAATTTTCCAGAAAACTGGTTCAATTCTGAAGGTTCCTGAGTTCGTGAATTTTCGTTTGAGCTTGAAGGTTCTCAAAGAAAACTCTGTTTGGTGTGGAAGTTCAGCTCAAGCTCAAGGTCTCAGGTCGCTGCCCCTAAAAAAGTAACACTCTCATTCACTTCTCTTGTTTTCTCTTCTGAACGATTGTTGTGAGTTTCATTCAAGTATAAGCCATTTTTTTTTAGAATTTTTGCTTGATTGTTAGGCTGTTATACTTATTATTCTAGTCGATTAAAGAGTTAAATATTGGTACTCATGTTAAAAGTGTTACTGGCTCTACTGAATGCTTGGTTATTATCACTGTTGTATAGATTTTAACTTGAAATTGCTAGGATATTACTGTTAAGTGATGTTTATCTGGTTGATAGCTGAAGTTTGTTTCGGTTCAAATCTAGATTTTGAGTTACGAGCGTCTCAGGTTTGCTTTGGTTTTGGTCTCATGTCAACTGAGTTTTCCTTGTCTTCTCGCGTCGTTTTTGTTTCAGTCTCCCCTCATTTGTTCTGATTTTTGAGGTTCAAATAGCAGTATTTACCTGTCTCTTCTTTTCTTCCTCCTTTTCTATATATGATGATTGTCAAATGACTTTATCTGTTCTGTTTCACTAAACCCTGGATTTTGATTCTGAATTTGAGTTTAAGAATATATTTTCTACTGGTTTCCTGTTTAAAGCCCTTTCCAAGTTGGAAATGCACTCATTATTCAATAACATTGTTAGTTATGGCTACTCCCTTAAAGATGCTGGCAACAGTCTATTCTATATAAATACGACTAAGTTTCTCTTACTTATTTTGCCAAGTTTTGCTTATTACATGTTTATTCCATTTGTTAGTTGTTGATAGAATACGTTTGTGTTTCTTCAAGGTGTCTAATCCACTTGTTAAAAGGCGAATTTGGTTGGAGTATTATTTGTCCTCGTTTGAAGAGGTTTGGAACTCGGTTTATTTAGGTGTATACTTAAGTTTAAAACTTTGTTTAGTTTAAATATGGTTTCCTGGTTAAGTTTATTCCCGTCTCATCCTTAAATCCCTGTTTTAGTTTTATTATCAAACATATCAGTGTCTTGAGCTGCTGTTCAAAGTTTTGTTTTAGTCTTTCTCTAGTCATATTCGCTTTTGTGAACTGTTTAATTGATCTTTGAATTTAGTTGTAGTTGCTATGTGGCTGCTTGAATGATATTAAGACTACTGGTTTACATGTATGCTTCAAATTACAAGTTTTTGACTCTATATTTGCTTAAATCTTGCATTAACACAGATCTATTTCTCTGTTTGGTTTGGATGTCGACTCAACTGTCATGTTCAAGTTATATTAGCTTGGTATATATTGTTTTGAGCTGGTTTTGGGATTGAAAGGTTTAAATCAGCCTTGAGTAGTAGTTTCGAATCTATATTAGAGAGTTGTTCGTTTTAAAAACATTTCAATTCCTTGTCGTGTTCTCTGTTTCCAATTTTGAAATTGATGGTCAGTGGCTTAGACTTTAAATTATGTGAATATTGGTGCATATTTGCTTTTTTATGGAAATAAGAATTATATGCCATATATCACCACCATCATGTTTATCATAGCAGTGTAGGAATAGCTTTTGTCTCCCCCAAATTGCTTCTCTGTTTTCGTTCTTTTTTCTTTTTCTTATTTTGTTTTGTTCTTGTCTTTTCTTAGAGTTCTTTTTCACATTTCTATCAGTAAAAGATCTAAATATATGACTTCTTGGTTTGTCCTTAGTAGCTTGGATCTTTATTTTCTTTGTGAAGTTTACTACATGGAAAGAATGAGTGAATTTTATTTTGTTTCATCTATTCTCTGTTTGTCCTTAGTAGCTTGTATCTTTATTTTCTTTGTGAAGTTTACTACATGGAAAGAATGAGTGAATTTTATTTTGTTTCATCATATATGTGGTCTGTTTTCCTGAGCACCTTTCTTTGCTTATTATGAATTATTTGAAAGTTTCGTCATTGAATTTTCCTTGCTTACTTTAACGTCATCTGGTTAGTTTAAAGATATGGCCTAGTATTCACCATTTTATTTTGTTTCTCCTTTCTGCATGTGAATTGGCTTGGATTGAGTTCATCTTTGAACTCCATTACTCTTTCTCCTTGCATTTCGAGTTAAGAGCTTTTTGTTTGAGTCGACCAAATCATTACTCCAAAGGAGGAAAGTGAATACAGGTTCAAGGAAGCTATTACGGGTCCTGTGGAGTGTTTTACAGGTCAAAAGAAGCAGTTTACTGGTTTTCGAAAGCTGAAATCACTGATATAGACATTTTATACACTAAGTGTATACTTTAGGGAAATGGGCCAAGCCCAAGGAGCAGCAGCTGGATAGTTTTCTTTTAAGGGCTCAGTATGCCCAAACATATAGAGATTAAGACAGGTTTTAGAATTGGGCTTGCCAAAGCCCAACCTTATTTTATTTTTGTTTAGGGTATATTTACTTGCTCACTATACTTGTTATTTGTCTAACTTTAATGTTATTTTTGTTTGTTTAATCTAATTAATTTCCCCAATATGTCTACCATTTAAGTTAATTTTGTTTTAATGATTATTAGTTAATTCTTTCAAATTTAGTCAACTTCTCTTAAAATTAGCCAATCCTTTCAAATTTAGTCAACTTCTTTAAAAAATTAGTCAGTCCTTTCAAATTTAGTCAACTTCTTTCAAAATTAGCAAATCCTTTCAAGCTTAGTCAAATTTATTTTAAAATTAGTTAATTTTTCAAACTTAATTAATTTTTAAGACTTAGTCAAGTTCTTCCAAACTTAGTCAATCTTTTCAAATTTAGTCAATCCTTTTAAAAGTTAGTCAAACTCCCTAATCGTCGGTCAATCGCAAGTTAGCGGCCATTTTGAGAGATTAATTTCTTCTCAAAATGGAAATTGAACCCTTACCCATCTCTCAAAAATTTTAAAACATTTTTGTTAGGTTTTAAAATTGAATTTAGATTTCTTAAAAGTGGCAACTCTTTAAATTTTCATGAATTTGATTTGTACTTAAATTAATTAAGTATTAAATCATATTTTCGAAGAAGTCCAAGTCATTTTTTCAAATTAACAGAAATGGCGACTCTGCTGGGGATCTTCAATTAGGTTGTAACCATTAAATTAGGTTGTTTGACTAACTATTCAGTTTGTAATATTTAGTTATATTAATTTTCTTATTTGCTTTATTTGTTTAAATTTATTATTAACTGTCATTTATATTTTATGGCATTTTCTATTATATCTCGTGTATTTGGGAGGATGGTTTTGCGAACCTGCAGTTGAATTTCCAAATACTTAACCCTTTTCGGAATAAGTGACAATTTATTGGTTCGTAATGCATCCAATTGTTGTTATGATTTCCAACTCAGGTTATCCGCCTAGGTTCCCGGTCCATTCAAAACCTACTCTTAGACATCTAGGATAGAGCGTAGCCAAATCCCTACTTCTAAGCATTGGCCTAAGACGACCCAACACATAAGGCGTGTTGGGACCATTAGAAAGACCACCTTGAGTCCAAAGTAGTCCCCGATCCAAATGGATAATCATGCTTATGTCTTTATATTTGAAGGATGTAAATGTTGTTTGACAAACCTTTATACCTTGGGGTTGGTACTTTATTTTAATGGCTTAGTTTAATCAAAAGAAGGTTGTCTACAAGGCATTACATTCAAATACGTTCGGAGTTGACGAGAAGTCCAAGAAGAAAAATTCTTCCACGGAGGTTTAGCTCAGGTCTATACCCCTGCGTGGAACTGATTTTCTGTACTCCTACTTTCCCATATTATGTATCCCCATTCAGTTTATTCATAAGGCTTGTATAAAGTTTTGTGGGGCAATGGGATGTTTCAAATTGTGTATACATCCTTCAAATCGTTAGGCCTACCGTTGGTACAAAAGGGTCACATATCTGTTTAGGACTCGCAATATCTGTTTACGTGTTATATTTTATAATTGTTTGTGATTATGTTGTTTTTTTTTTTGAAGACTACTTGTCAACTTCTTTTCAAAAGTTTCTAGAATCCCCTAAGCACATAAATCAAGTCACTATCAAAAGTTCGTCCAAATACTCTTCGAGC
>DF357573.1:53443-75934 GCA_000787875.1 Solanum virginianum
AGCGCATTGCATATACTCTTCGAGTCTCAAGTTTCTCAACAAAATCGAACTCAACTCTCAAAATTCTAAAATCTTACTCTTTCATTTGACAAGAGTGAATTTTCCATTTCAATTTGGAAAAGATTCAAGCTTGCCAAACTACATAGAGCTTGATTTCTCCTTCGTGAGATACGTAGGTAGCCTTCCAAGGCTCGGTCCCTCATATCAGAGAAACTTATTTTTCCTTCTTCATCCTTACAAGAGAATCATCAATTTTAGAAGACGCAAAAAAATCTAGCCAAAACATCTCCCTGATTCACAAATCTCAAATTAAATAGGCAACAGTTCGCCTATGTAGTCTTTTTCCCTATATCTATGGGTTAGTATGTCTTCAAACAATGCAACTATTATTTGTTTACTGTTCTGTGTGATATTTATTTATTATGAACAAGGACTAACACTTTTATCTTTTGAGGTATTTTTCATTCGACAAATATTCAGAATTGATCTATGTTGAGGAAATGACTAGATATTCATACTTCACGAGGTTTAAGAATTTCAAAGATCCCTTCCCTGACCAAAGTCTGTCGAAAGGAAAAGAAAAAATAATTGAAAATAGTGACGACGTTGATTCAAATAAAGTTAAGGTGATGGACTCTGCAATTGCTGAACAAAACAAACTGATTGCATAACTGATGCAACAAATTGTTGAACTGAGGGCTGAGATTTAAAAGACTCAAGATTCGGCGAATCTAGCCATCGCCACTAATGCTCATGCTCCAGACGACGAAAGGCCTTTGTTTTGTTTTCCTCCTCCGAATCTAACTACCGAACATGCTCCAAAAGATTCGACCGCTATTCCTACCCAAAAATTCTCGCCATCAACTTAACCACTCCTAAGCTCCATCATGCCAGCACATCACACCAAACACCACCTCCTCTTCAAAGCTTAAATTCTAATAACCCTCAAATGTATCCATCCGCATATCAGAAACCTAATCCAATCGTTCAAAATCCACCAACTACTCAAACCGTATCCCTAAAAGTCTTCTTCATATTCCAACACTATATGAAGCCTATGTTTCCTTTATCCCATACTCTAACCCTTATGAGGAGAAAGAGAAGGAACGGAAGGCCAGGGAGGAGATGGCCAAGTTGGACATAGAGGAAGAAATTGCAAAGGATGTGAAGCAATTTCACCATGCACCAGATGTTGCAGGACTGAAGTATGAGGATTTATGCATTCATCTCGATTTGAACTTCCCGGAGGGTTCAAAATACCAAAATTTGATACTTTCGACGGAAATGGAAATCCTCTGGCCCATTTGAAAGCATATTGTGATAAGCTTGTAGGTGTCGAGAAAAATGAGGTATTAATAATGCGACTTTTCAGTCAAAGCCTGAGTGGGGAGGCCTTGGAATGTTTACCTCCCAAGAAATGAACCGGTGGTCCAGTTGGAATGTTTTGGTCCATGACTTTATCAAAAGATTTTCTTACAATATCAAAATTGTTCCAGATCGATACTCTTTGGAGAAAATCAAACAGAAGTCTATTGAGAGCTACCGAGAATACGCTTACCGTTGGAGGAAAAAGGTAAAAGATGTTTCTTCCATTTCATCTGAACCAAGATCAAAGCATGTCAAATTCAGTGGTCAAAAGCATTTACCATCCAATACCTATCCCCAAGCTCCACAAAATCCCTGCCCAATTTTTTCCATCCAATCAAATTTCTAGGCTCCACTATCAAATTATCAAAATATCCCTCCAAATTTTCAAGCTCCAT
Source organism: Solanum virginianum (assembly GCA_000787875.1). Lineage (NCBI taxonomy): Eukaryota > Viridiplantae > Streptophyta > Magnoliopsida > Solanales > Solanaceae > Solanum > Solanum virginianum. The sequence goes on from DF357573.1 coordinate 55,207, forward strand.
GGCCAAATTACCAAAATATCTCTCCAAATGTCTAAGCTCCATTGCCAAATTACCAAAATATCCCTCCAAGCTACCAAACTCCACAATATCCAAAGTCTCAAATGTCAGCACCTACTTTCCAAAATCCCCAAAATTATTGTCAGGTACCTCTATCTTCAAGAAGTAATTGCAATATTTATCATCCAAATCTTGTAAAGAGAACTCCTTGAATCTTTACTCCTTTGGTTGAAAGTCGAACCCAACTTTATGAAAGATTGAAAGCAGCATGCATGCTCCATCCTATAAAAGGAAGATCAGCCAATCCTTTGGGAAAATTTTATAGAGTAGACCAAAAATGTGCTTATCATTCAGGAGATATGGGACATACCACTGAGAATTGCATCAACTTGAAGCACAAAATTCAGGACTTGATTGATCAAAGGATTGTTACTCTTCAGACTATCACTCCTAGTGTCAACTGTAATCCTTTGTCCCATCATCAACAAGTGACTATTAATAAGATGAAAGTCAATAAAGGTTGGTGTATGGAGAAAGTTGTGATTCCAGCGAACTATAGCCATTATGAGGGAATTACAGTCTCTTCAAGCAAAATAGAGAAATCTGAATTTGTGATCATCATACCTTACTAAGCTTCTTCTTCGACGCTTGAGGAGAAGAATGAGGTCATTCGCACTTTTCCACAATCATTGCCTCACTCACACCAGTCTTTGCTAATGCAAAATCATGACAAAGACAATGGTCTAAGGGAAGGAATCGGAATTTGTTTAAAAGAGATGATGCTGCGCTGACTGAGACACTAGGCGATACCAGATACCGAGTCAAGAGAGCAAATGATTAATTAGACATCCACTTCGCTTCTGATTCTTCGTTTATCTTGATAGATAAAGACATCTTTTTATATTATTTCAAAATTAGTGGTTGTTCAAATAGGCTCGAGGCCTACCTTTTATATCATTTTACTTCGTTATGCTTTAATTCTCTCGTAATATTTTGAAAAAAGGTAAATTGTCCTGTGGCTATGCCAAAATTTCTCTTTCTTTCTTTCTTTCTTTCTTTCTTTCTTTCTTTCTTTCTTTCTTTCAGATGAAAGTTCCTTTATAACAAAACTTTACTCACTTCAATTTCACTATCTAGCAATGTTTGTTTATGATTTTAGTAAAAGAATTTTAAACCTGTCATATTACATCATGTCACAAGCAAAATGAGAAAAATTAGGTGAATATTGGTGAAGTGTTCGAAGGGTATGATGAAGAGACCGTGACATCTGAGCCATTTGTCAAATTGAAACAATTCAAGCTTGAAACAAGAGATCTGGGAAGACAAAAACACCCGAGAAGTCAGAATCAGTATTCATTTGATAGAGACTCGAAGGAAAGACTCACCAACCTGTCAAAAAGTATGTTAACATATTCACCTAGTCATGCGACAATGTGTTAGGATTTAGCACAAATATCGCCCACTACAACTTAATGATCAACTGATATACTATCAAAAGATACTATGTGAAGAGATTTAGAGTTTTTTTTTATTGCATAATTTGCTTGTAATCATTTTGATGTTTGTTATCAGATTTTTGAGAAGAAAACTGGGACAGAATTTTTGAGAAGAAACTCAAAAATCCTAAACAGGAAATTCCATCTCAGGGTTCTTCTAACAAGCTAGTGATTCGTTATGACATTTAACTGGGACAGAAATTTTTGAGGTCATCCTAAAAAATTTCATCAAGTGCCGTTAGAAGTCTAAAAGCAACCTTGAAGGTCTTTAGCCGGATCTCAAATTCAAAATAACTATGATGCATCAAGAAAGCCATATCAGAAGCCAAACATGTTCATTTGAGATTTATATGACATGACATTGACAATAATTTTTAGCAAAGTTATTTTTCAACAGTTATTCTTTTTAAAATAGTATTGCATTTTGTCTGATGTCTATCAAGAAGAGGGAGATCAGGGCAATCAATTAGAGATCGCAAGTTAAGGGATTAAAGACAACAAGACGAGGAGCAGATCAAAGAACCAACATAGATCAATTCACTTTGAAACTAAGAAATTTTCTGTGGATGCAGGAAAAATCTTTGCAAGTCTTATTTATAAGAGAATAACTGAGACATAAATAGTTCTGTCTCACTCAAACCCCCAGCAAGCCATTACATTTTATTTTCAAGCTCTTGAGAGGGCCATTTCATCACTCAAGCTGCCAAGAGGGCCATTTCATCATTCAAGCCGCCGAGAGGGTCATTTCATCATTCATTGTCGAGAAGGCCATTTCATCATTCATTGCTGAGAGGGTTATTTCATCATCCATTATCGAGAGGGCCATTGCATCTTCAATTGCTGAGAAGGCCATTTTATTTTTCAAGTCACCTAGAGGGCCATTGCATCTTCAATTGCCGAGAGGGCCATTCTATTTTCAAGCTGCCAAGAGGGTCATTTCATCATTCATTGCCAAGAGGGCCATTTCATCATTCAAGCTGCCAAGAGGACCATTTCATCATTCATTGTCGAGAAGGCTATTGCATCTTTAATTGCTGAGATGGCCATACCGAGAGGGCCATTTCATCATTCATTGCCGAGAGGGCCATTACATCTTCAATTGCTGAGAGGGACATTTTACTTTCAAGTCGCTGAGAGGTCTATTACATCTTCAATTGCCGAGAAGGCCATTTTATTTTTCAAGTCACCGAGAGGGCCATTTTATCATTCATTGCTAAGAGGGCCATTTCATCATTCAAGTTGCCAAGAGGGCCATTTCATCATTCATTACTGAGAAAGCCATTGCATCTTCAATTACTGAGACAGACATTTTATTTTCAAGCTGCCGAGAGGGCCATTTCATCATTCATTGTCGAGAGGGCCATTGCATCTTTAATTGCTAAGAGGGCTATTCTATTTTCAAGCAGCCGAGAAGGCTATTTCATCATCCATTATCGAGAGGGCCATTGTATCTTTAATTGCCGAAAGGGTCATTTTATCATTCATTGCGAGAGGGCCATTGCATTCTCAAGCAGCCGAAAGGACCATGATGTTCCTCACATATTCAAGAAAGACATCATCATTCATTGTCGAGAAGGCCATTGCATTCTTAAGCAGCTGAATGATTGAATTTTATTTTGTTTCATCATATATGTGGTCTACTTTCCTGAGCACCTTTCTTTGCTTATTATGAATTATTTGAAAGTTTCATCGTTGAATTGTCCTTTATTCACCATTTTATTTTGTTTCTCCTTTCTGCATGTGAATTGGCTTGGATTGAGTTCATCTTTGTACTCCATTACTCTTTCTCCTTGCATTTCGAGTTAAGAGCTTTTTGTTCGAGTCGACCACATCATTTCTCCAAAGGAGGAAAGTGAATACAGGTTTAAGGAGGCTATTACGGGTCCTGGGGAGTGTTTTACAGGTCAAAAGAAGCAGTTTACTGTTTTCAAAAACTGAAATCACTGATATAGACAGTTTATACACTAAGTGTATACTTCAGGGAAATGGGCCAAGCCAAAGGAGCAGCAGCTGGATAGTTTTCTTTTAAGGCTCAGCAGGCCCAAACATATAGAGATTAAGACAGGTTTTAGAATTGGGCCTGCCAAAGCCCAACCTTATTTTATTTTTGTTTAGGGTATATTTACTTGCTCACTATACTTGTTATTTGTCTAATTGTAACGTTATTTTTGTTGTTTGATCTAATTAATTTTCCCAATATGTCTACCATTTATGTTAATTTTGTTTTAATGATTATTAGTCAATTCTTTCAAATTTAGTCAAATTCTTTCAAAATTAGTCAATCCTTTCAAATTTAGTCAACTTCTTTCAAAAATTAGTCAATCTTTTCAAATTTAGTCAACTTCTTTCAAAATTAGCAAATCCTTTCAAGCTTAGTCAAATTTCTTTCAAAGTTAGATATTTTTTCAAACTTAATCAATTTTTAAGACTTAGTCAAATTCTTTCAAATTTAGTCAATCCCTTTAAAAGTTAGTCAAACTCCCTAATCATCAGTCAACCACAAGTTAGCGGTCATTTTGAGTGATTAATTTCTTCTCAAAATGGAAATTTTGAACCCTTACCCATCTCTCGAAAATTTTAAAAACTTTTCTGTTAGGTTTTAAAATTGAATTTAGGTTTTTTAATTTTCCTTAAAATTAAGTGCCGACTCTTTAAATTTTCAGAATTTTGATCTGTACTTAAATTAATTAAATATTAAATCATATTTTCGAAGAAGTCCAAGTCATTTTTTCAAATTAACAATGAGACCTACGACTCGTAGAGTGGCCTCATAGGGCTGACCTGTACTTAGCAGATTCCTGATTTTGCTCACTATTTCTTGCTATGAGATCACGCTACGACTCATAGCTTGGGCTATGACTCATAGGAAGGCTCATATGTCCTGCACTTCAGTAAAATCTGTAATTTTCTCCCAAAATCATGTCAACCTAACTTTTCTACAATATTAACACAAAAGCACATAAAATCGTAAAAAGTCGCATTAAGAACTCAGAAAATCCCTTGTTTTAGGCATCAAATGTGCTGTATTTTGATAGTACATCAACACTCTCAACTTAGAACTGTTGCTTGTCCTCAAGCGATGACTCAATCTAAGCAGACAATGAGAAAACACATAGTAGTTATACCAACGACATATACATCATTTACTCTAATTCACTTACCCAACTTTCATTTTCAAAATCAGATTGCAAAGCTACTAAGCAAAATAAAAACACAAGGATGTATTTGATAACCCAACTATGATGAGCTAATGATCATCAACCATCCGCAATTACTGGGTTAGTCATATGCCAATCAAGCAGTGCCAATGCCCTCATAGAAAAGAAGTCCCTCTTACTCACTCAAAAATCATTTAGAATTCAGAGACTGAGCAAGCATTCTTAGTCTCACAAATAAAATATATGCAAAATGACTAACACTATAGGCTTGCCTCTATACTCAACTTTCGGATTGGTGACAAAATGGATTTGGATCACGTTAGGACTTAATAGCTTATAGCATAGGCTCATGGGGCTTTGGTATGACATTTTACGCATGTAATGACTTGAAGCTATCCTTGAACCATGTTTACCCACACTTTTACTTTCATAACCTAACCATTTTCACTAAATCCGCTCTTATTCTCCTACTTCAAGCTTTCTCCGGGTGCTTTCTTTCTCTTTTTTAGTTGTGCCTTATTTTTGAACTCATTTTTACAATTCTATTCAATCCAAAACACTTTTCTTGTCTTTTTCCTCTCCCGGCTCATGATTTTTTTATTTCTTTCTTTATTTTCCAACTAACTACCTTATTTTCATTACTTTACCATAACAAAGGCCACCCTGAACTTAGGCTTTTAGCCTAAGGTGAAGTACACAATATATATCCCTCAAACCAGGGCCACCATTTGTAGCCACCCTCAACTTAGGCTTCAACCTCAATCAAGGTTCATATGTTCAAGGATAGACCAGAGCCAATATCAAGGTATTTCATAAAATAAGGCTAAGCTAGCTAGGTGTCAAGAAAGAATAAGTGCATGAAAGGCTCAAACATTTGGAACAAGGGGTTCACTAACATATTTGGTAGGTCATTTAGGCAAAAGTGGGCTCACTGGAAGAACAAAGGCCTAAGATCCCTTCCAAATCAACCACATCACCCAACCAATCTTAGAGTAATAAGGCTAGTTCAAAGTCCATACATGATACATGAATGCGAGAAAATAAGCTCACAACACACATGGCACTGCACACACAATCAAGTATAGACTCACAGGTTATGCTTCAAGCCTCAACTTACCTTTTCATTATCGGAACAAACATCACCAGACAATCAATATGCCTGATTGTATCAATAACCAACAATCTCAAAATTTTTTTTTGAGGGTATCGAATTTTCATCAAAACTTAAAAAAGCATTTAAAGACTATGTATACGCTAAAAGATAATACTATTATGTATCTACCAATTATCTATACTACTTAGACATGCCGGTTTAACAGAAATTAAAACATTCATAAGGAAAAAAAATATAGCAAGAAAACCTTGGGATCAAAAATAGAGGAAGTTATGGACTCGAAGCTACTCGACTTTACCTTAATCCATAACTTCCCACATCCCACCAAATAGAATACCTTGTCCTCAAAGTAAAGACATATACTAAAACCAACTAACTGAGACACACACACACACACATATATATGTATGTACATTAAAAACCAACATTTCAAAACTAAAAATTCAAAACAAAAGTAAAAACAACATCCAAAATAAAACATGTAAAAATATCCAAAATCAACATAAAAAACATTGTCTAACAAAAAGAACAAAGTATCCATGAGTAGAAAGGAAGGGTTGGGGTAAAAAATCAAACATCATAGTGCTCAAGCACCGAGATCTATCTGGTCGGTAGGATCTTGGGTCACGGCCTCCTCCTCAGTAGTCTGGGCTACAGTTGCAAGTGAGCTACCCTCTCCATGTGTCGTCTATTGCGACCGGTCTCTCTGTATGGCTGCTATAAGTAGTGACTCCTGCACCACCTCCTCTGTTATCGGTTCCTCCTCCTGTGCTGTTGGGTCATCAAGTCTAGGCCTCTTCTAACTCAACTCTGGGTCATTAGTCTCGAGGGGCCTTTTCCCGTGGGCATGTGAGCGGTCAGCTAGCCAGTCAAACACCTCATCACCCATCGGAGCCACCTCCGAGAATGCAACAGGGGCTGCTAACATCTACAATAAGTCGGCCTTAAACTTGGCCAACTCCTCTGTCACTGCGCTCGTTTCAGCAAGCCGAGCACTCTCAAGCCCCCTTTGGACTCTCTCCTCAAACGCATCTACTCGGGCATCCACTGCTCTACCCTCTGATCTACCAAATCGTGAGCGAATGCCTTTGCCCTCTCCTCTAAGTCCTGTATGGTCTGACAGACCTATGATCTAACTTGGCTGCTAGAATCTGTAGTTGAACTCCATCATAGATACCCTGCGTACCAGTGCCTGAAAAGTAATATGAGAGATAAGAGAATCAACCTTCATAGAAGATATTGTTGGTGCGGAAGTACTGGAGGACAATGTCGAATCAATCTCAATAGTGGGGGAAGGCTCTACAGTAGCTGGAGTAGTACTGGTGGTGGCTGGAATTGGACCCTGAGTCTGAGGCTCAATCGGGAATGGATATAGGATGACCAGAGAAGCTATTCGCGGTCGGGCAACCGGGTTCTTATCGGCCTTGATCAGGCTAGAATCCATGGTGCATGTGGCCTCTATGTACTGGTCCCAGTGGGGGTTGATAGGAACATCTTTTGCACTGCATAAATAGTGGATCAAAATAGGGAACGGTAGTGAGGTGCTCATTCGAACGGCAGACTCGTGAATCTGCTCAGAGATAATTCGGGCCCAATCTATCTCATAACCAGCTAGGGTGCTGGTTAATTACACGACTCTCTCTAAGGTGATCACATTATCTATGAAAGTGGCCCGAATACGCCAACGGATAATCGACCACCAAAACTTAGCCCAAAAAGAGAGGTGGACTTTCATAATAGGATCAATTTGATTAGTGACCCATGCGAGCTCAACACCAGCCTCACAAATTTGACCTGCTATCTACCTGAGGAGCTCTGTTTTCAACCCAACAACCTTCTCATTCACCTCCTTCCTCATCTTCACAATCTAATTATCATATTCAGCAATAGAGCAGGGTGCACTATAATTTGGCCCAAACTGGACCCTTCTGATAGTCTCTTTTGAAATTTCAACAATCTCACCCCGAACTACAACCTCACATAGCCGTGGATGTTCAATTGCCTTCTTATTTCTGGGAAGGTCCCTGCGGATAGTAGCATAGTAGGAAGCATAGAACTCCTGGACTAAATATAGGGTGTACTTTCCCAGCTTTTGTGAAAGCCACACTAACTCATGGTGATTAATCTCTGCCTCTAATTTCGGCACACTACGCAACCCTGAGTCTTTGAGACTCGATTCCTCATGAAATTGCCAGACCAGCTTCCCTTGGCCTTTCAGTTCTATCCCCTGATCATAAATCTCCTTCATGCCTGGTACACACCATCTTGTACTTTAGGGATCTGTGGACGTGACAGTATAAGTAGGGTCAGTCGGTTGATGAGGAGCAGTCTCCTCAGGCTGGGCCTGTGATACTTCAATAGAGTCTGGCTCAGAAAGTGAGAGGCCATCTTCCAACCCTTCTTCATTACCCTCCTCTTCAGACTGGGAGGGACTAGTGACTTCCATAGGTGTTAGAGCGGCGAAAGATCGTGTCTGAGGCACATTTTCTACGGGGTCTAACCAAACTCCGTGGACTTCCACAGATCCCTCAGACTACTCATCCCCCGATAGGTCATCCCTCAATCGTCGGCCCAAAAGTTTAGCAGCTTCTTTTTTAGCCTTGGGAGCCATATAACCTGAAAAGTCGATCCCAAAAATACATCATGAGCATCATAGTATTTGAAACAGATAGAAACTGCAAAGACAAATTAACAATAGTAACCTAGACACTAAAAGAAAACATAAAAATAGTGCATTGATTCAGCTACAGATTTACAGGTACAAAGCACAGGTATGACTCGTAGAGAGACCTACGAGTCGTACCATAACCTCTAGTGCTGAGGTACCTGGAAGATGACATTCTGGTCACAGAAATGAGCCTCAAGTACCACTCGTAGTCAGGATCAGAATACAATTTAAAACAAGGCAGATCCTATGAGTCCCTTACTACAATTCGTAGTGGGCACTATGAGTCGTAGGTGGGTCTCGTATGGTAAGTGGTAAGGAACCTCAGGTGATTGTTGCTTCCTACGAGGGGCCACTACAACCCGTAGTATGACCTACGACTCGTAGTAGGTCCTTGTAGCAGAGAATAGAACCCACCTATGGTGCCTACAACCTTCCCACAAGATCCAAGGATCATGCAAAACAAAACTTAAACAACATCGAAGCAACATGAAATCATGAACACACAAGCAAAGATTTCCCAATTTACATCCTAAGTTACCTCATGATACCAATCTCCAAACTTATTCACAACAACAACTATTCAACTCAAGGAAAATCAAAGAGAGTTTAAAGATAAGTACACACAAGAGCATCACGTTAAGACACATGCCAACAACCCAAAACTCCAAACTTGCATGTTTTCAGCAGTTAGCAAATTGTATTCATGCATTATCCTTATATATTCCATATATTATCATCACATTCCACCAACAAAAATGATTACACCATTCACAATCATTCAAAAGAATTTAGATTGACCCCATCCCAATTTCTTACATGTATAAGATTATTTTCTCATGGGTATACTCAAAATACTCACTAGACACATAATCATATATTCCATATAAAACAATCATAATATGAGAGTGTCGTAATCAAACAAGGGACTTACCACTTGGGAAAGTGAAGAACTAGAAAAATGCAATGAGAAATTGGAAAAAGGGGGCCGAAAAACCCTAGTGAGTTGGTGCCGAAAAATCTCGCCGGAAAGATGACATGGATAGCTATGACAGTGATCAAAATAGTGAATGGGGGCAAAAGGTCTGTGAATTTCCACCGGGTTAGGCAAAGGAAATGAAATTAGGGGTCAAAATGAATTTTGACCACTTTTTATATCAAACTGGGTTACCTTTTAAATTCTGCAGATTGGGTCTATGAAACCCCGACTACAAGTCATAGTGTGTCCTACGACTCATAGGTCCCGGTCTCGTAGTAGACCCAACACTTAAAAAAATTTTAGAATCCATACCTGAGCACTACGAACCCCACTTACGACTTATAGGTGACCCTACGAATCGTAAGGTTGGCTCGTAGTGTGTGTGCCAACTTCAATCAAACACTGTTTTCCTCTATGAGGCATGATTACGAGTCATAGAGTGTGCTACGACTCGTAGGCCTGCTCGTAGAGGCTGCTCCAAGTGCAATTTCACTTACAGCTTCAGCTCTTAATTTCCTCCTGCAAACCAAACCTCAAAATACAACAAATTTCCAGAACATCAGAACTGGACCAATGTCTTTAAAATTTTAAAACAAACAACACATTACTACCTAAAAACTTCAATAACCAAACATACTTAAAACCAACCAAAAATTATCAAATATACTTGGGTTACCTCCCAAGAAGCGCCTTATTTAACGTCGTGGCTCGATGTTGTCATCATGAGTAATCAAAATTCCTCATGGGTTGACGGAGTCTCTCCTTTACTGCTCTGGCCTCTTCTCTGATCTCTTTGCATATGCTCTTATTGTGTTGCAAGGTGTTCAAGCCTGTCATCAAGTCTCTGTATTGTCATTGCTTGTTGGTCCACCTTATAATTGACTTTGATGACATCAAACTTCATCTCCTGTATAACCTCTTTTTGTTCATTATTTTTGGTAAGCAGTTGCTCAAGCATACACTCAATCCTTGAGAGTTTATCAGTGATACATTGTTGGTGTGGTAACCTAAGCCAATTAGCCCCATTCTCCTTTCTTGTAACACTTGAAGTCCCTTCTGATATACTAGTGGATGACATTAGATGTTTTTGCAGTAGCTGATACACTTGGGTGATCATAGACAATTTATCCATGTATTCAGTAATTTTATTGAATAGCTGCCTCCAAAATGCCCAACACTTCCCTCCAAATAAGGCATTAGCATGTCCCTGTTGTTCAGAGGTTAGGGCTTGATAGAAACTAACCACCAAGTCATCATCAGTCAAACAATGGTTCTGCTCTGTCCCCAAGCACTTCTTATACCTTTCCCAAGTTAACACCAAAGATTCTCCAGGCACCCGTTTAAAATTGCAGATGTTATCCTGTAGCTCTTGCTTGTTCTGCTCCTTGTAGAAGTTCATAAGGAAGGCTCTCTGCACCTCCCTCCAGCTAGAACAAACATCTGGTGAGAGAATTGACCACCATTCTGCCACTTCACTCCCGAGAGTCATGGGAAATGTTTGGAGAGCTATGGCCTCCTAAGCAGGATGTATTTTCCCAAGCACCCCCATCAAAATTTGAGTAAAATGTTGCAGAAGAGTTTGGGGGTTTTCGAATTCTTGCCTATAGAACAAGACCCGTCTCTGCAAGGTTTCCATCAGATCACTTGCAACGTAGAGCTTTTGTTCAGTCATGGCGCCAATCAACCAGTGTACAAATTAAACAAAAAAAATAAAAATAAAAATAAAAATAAAAATAAAAATAAAAATAAAAGAAAATAGGGCTCACCTTTGCAAAGTTTCCAACATGTTGTTTACAATGTAGAGATTTTGTTTAGTCATGGTGCTAAATAGCAAAAACAAAAAGTAAAAGTAAAATACAAGAGAGTCTAGAAATTAACACTTGAACTAACTAATAGTAAAATCAAGTCAAAACCTAGCCATATTCCCCGGCAACGGCGGCATAATTTTTGATGATGGTCACGCTCCAATAAGAAAGTGGTCGCTGTCAACAATTAAACCAACTAAAGGTTAGGGTCGAATCCATAGGGAATATAGGGCTTGACTATAAGAATTCACGATCAATCATTTCGAGTATTTATGAAAAATCTCTAAATGGGGGCGGGGGGTTTCGTGATAATAAAAACAAAATTAAAAATGAACATTATGCTATTATACAGAGGAACACTCAAATGTAGGGACAACTTGGGAATTATGTTCCCCATGGTTCATTGACTCAATTACCCTAGACAATATGACTATAATTGGGAATTCACATGCAGGACGGTAACTTAGGTTCTTCCAACCCTCTTGTGATGTTCAAGGTCGAATTTCACCATGATCGCATGGTCGGCAACCATGGCATGCCAACTAACCATTACCCATTGTCCCAGTCAACCTCCTCCTTGGTCAAGTTTGGTTGATTAGATGAGAACACATCAATCGAATCCTGTCATTTACTTTTCTTTTCCTATTCGTCACTACCTTGGTCAGGATCGTGATAGTAGGCGGGGTCCGGTGTTGGCCACCACCAAACAACAATCAAAATGAAGGAAAATAAATAAGACATGCAAAACCCCAATCATAGAAATGCAATTAATCTAGGTTATCTCAAGTTAACTACCCATGGTTCCCACAACCCCAAGTTGTGGGTGTTTAGCTACTCATGGCTAAGGAAAAACCAACAAGAATGCAAATATAAAATATAGTTGAGAATTTTACCCAAAGAAATGAAGAGAGATAACACCACAAGTTGCAAACGACAATCTTGATAAATGAAGAATGAATACAATTTAAGATTTACACTCCCCAAAAGTGGGTTTTCCAATAGAAAATGAGAATCTACACTAAAACCTTAAGATAGTCTAGAGAGAATATTCAATGTCTCAAGTTTGGAATCTCTCTCAAGTCTGGAATCTCCCTCAAAATAAACCCTAACATAAAGTATTCATAGTATTTACAAGCGTAACCCTAAAAATTACACAAAAAAGACAGCTGGCAGCACGTACGTCTCACAAGTACGACTCGTAGGATAACCCTAGTCGTCATCGGGGTCTCGTATCAGGCACTTTGCATTTTGGACTTGATTATTATGACCCACTGGTATGAGTGGTTACTTGGGCTACGACTCGTATGCTGCTCTTATAGTCTAGGCCTTTAGTTTTTGGTACAAAATTTTGGCTCTGTTGCTTGCTATGAGTCCACCTATATGAGTCGTAGTGAGACTTACGACTCGTAGAATGGCCTCGTAGGGCTGACCTCCACTTAGCAAATTTCTGATTTCTGCTCACTATTTCTTACTACGAGATCACTCGATGACTCGTAGCTTGGGCTATGGCTCGTAGGAAGGCTCGTATGTCCTGCAGTTCAGCAAAATCTGTAATTTTCTCTCAAAATCGTGCCAACCTAACTTTTCTGCAATACCAACACAAAAACACATAAAAAATCGTAAAAGATCGCATTAAGAACTCACAAAATCCCTTGTTTTAGCATCAAATGTGCTGTATTTTGACAATACATCACTCTGTGGGGCAAAGATAACATCTATTTTCAAGGTCCAATCCTCTCCTACGCTGGCCACATAGTTAATGAGTATGAGTGGAACTCACTCTTACCCATTTCAGTGCTAATACTCCTCCCAGGACTCTATATACTCATAAGTCTATCATTGTTAGGCTGGTTATACAACTAACCCCCCATTCAGGCAGGGACCTCATCTCATTTATCATTCTATCAACTCAAGAAGTAAATTCTTCCTTTCAAATTCTATCTCAATCTCACTCAAACCTCAAGGATGCTAATTTCATCTATTTCAACCATCACAGTACTCAGCTCAAGACTCAGACTCCATCAATCATCACATTTAGACAATCAATGCTCTAGACATTACTCCTAGGTTCATATTCTGGGTAGCCTTTACATACCTGGAACGATGAATAACCAAGCTTTCATACAAAAATTTACACCCGAACTTGAAACCCTCCACTCTATGTTCTTCTTTCTCTCAAGAACTCTCGTTTAGACTTAGCAAAATATGAATTTTGAAACCTTTTTCGTATGAAATAAGTCTGAAAAACACATTTTGGGACTTACAAATGGATTGGGAATGACCAAAATACCCTTCTCGAATTTTAAAAGAAAAATTGAAGAAAAACTTAAGTGTTGGTGTGCGTCATGTCCGTGTCGCGCCAAGGACGCGGACAACCACTGGTTTTCAATTAATTAGCAAAAATTATTTTTTTCTCTGGTTGCTCTTAAATCGCGTCGAGGCCATTTTCTGACTCAATTTTTTGCGCTAATCGCAAATTCGGTCTCGAATTTCCCATCGGATCTTTGGAAGATGCGTTGTGAACCCGATTACATTTTAGGGACGTTTTAGTAATTTCATGGGGTGTTACATTTTTCATTTCTATTAAATTCAAATCAGTGACGAAGCCAGCATTTTTGTTAAGGGTGTTCATACTTTTAGAACATGGGTCAGTGATTTTGTATCAAAGGTGTTCAACAATTGATATATATCAAAATATTTATATTTAATATATATACTCGACAAAAAATTCGACGAAGGGTGTTCATCTGACCACCCTTGGATGAATATAGCTCTGCCTGATTCAAATCTCTTTTGTTGATTTCAATTAAACCCTTCTTTCTTTATTTCTTATCTCTTTCCTTTTTTTAAACAAAAAAAAGATCTATGTTACTTTTGTATTATTTGAATTTTGCATTTGATTTTGATTGGATTCATCTCCAATTGAAATCTTTTATCAAAACTTGACTTTACTCGAGAGATATGAGTTCTATTATGATTGTCAAAATACTATTTATCTTGGAAAGAATTTTGCATTTTATGATCGATCTAAACACATTGATTTAAGATATTATTAGATTCGAGCAATGACGGATGCAGGATTTTCCCCGGGGGGTTCAGAAAAAAATAACCACACTAATAATATATTCATAATAAATGGGACGGGACAGGCGAGGTAAGGGAAAATTAAATTCAACTCTATCTCAACACAAATAATAAAACGTACAGAGGAAATATGTATTTGAAATAATATTAAATGAAGTGGGAGAATATTTTTTTAAAAATTTTAATTATGGATCTTGTCTTCGTCATTTTATATATAACATTATTCAATTTTTGAACCAAAATAAGAAACACAAAAGATTATACTATCCAAAAAAAATTATTAAATAAGATAAATAATTTTAAAAAAACTTTTAATAATAAGGATGTTTTTATTTGTTGATTTGCACGTGAAAGGCACATTTTTCTCTTGATTTATGATCACTAATCCGTAGTCGAACTATATGAGAATATTTCCGAGATCCAATCATATTTATTCAATCTTAATTATAATATATTGTTCTTTAATCAAATATCAATATGATATTTGCTTAAAATGGGTGTGAGAGAATTTATTTTTTTTAACTTTATTTATAAAAAACCTTTAAAAATTTAGGTATAGATTTTTACTTAATTTTATAATGATAAAAAAGAAATTTATTGTAAAACGAAATTCATTCTATCTTGTGCTCTAAAATATTCATGATTAATTTTTTCAAATAATACATATAATACAATTTAGTATCAATATATTGGGTAAAATATATAAATCCTAATCAGGTTTTCAAACAAAACTATGTCACATCCCAAAATACCCCCTAGATCTAGATGTGACTGATATTCGCCCACATCATTTGTCGGGAGAACCAAACTTCCATACACACATCCAAATTATTAGAGCACAGAGATATAATATCCGCAACTCCAAACCTCATCACTATTCATAAAAATGGAATAACTATTAAACCAAAATCATATATCGAGTTACGAAAGGAAAAGAGTCATTTAACCGAACATCTCTAGCCCAAATCCCACAATAAGATCATGGAGAATCTAATAGAGTGACATGAGTTCAATTGTCGGGCATGCAAATCCCAAGAAATAAAAACATAAGTTATACTAGATAGAGCTGAAATAGTAGCCTCCACGAATAATGCGAAGGCTCACCTCAGTAACAAAGTCCACGGAAACGAATTTATCAGTCACAAGTCTCACCCTCAGCAACATTATCTTTACTAAATATAACCTGGTAAGATCCTCGACTCGGTACTTTAATACCCCTTGAACAAGAGTTATAAAAACATTTGCACCACGGATATACATAAAAATATACTTCATAATAAGCTCAATAAGTTCAAACAAATGTTCAAAAAGATCCCTACATGTCTCAATTCAATCCACACTCAAAACTTGTCATAGCCGATAGTGAAGGAGATCAACCCATCATTGAGTGGACCACTAGTCCCATAACTAAGTTGCCACCGTAGGATTATTGCCAATATGACCTAGTAAGTGGATCCACATATAATATATGTTTATGACACTCGCATTAGAGGGATAGGTTCTATCTTGGTAAGTATTTTTTTTGTTGTATAGAGAGACGTCAAAATTCCATGTACGTATAGCTTGCATGGTCTTATTGTCAGTTATAGTTGTTACCCCCTTCCCCCTTGTTAATTTCTCTTATGAGTTATGTTTGATTATTTATCATCTATGTTCTTTTATGATTTTCATGATGATGTTATTATGTATTGATCATATCCATATTTTACTTGTGCCTGAGTGACTTATCTATTCTGCTATTTATATTTGGTTGTATACCATGACTTATGATTAATTACATGAAGGTTGTGAGGTTGCATGGAGTTCCATTGTCTATCACCTCGGATAGAGGAGCTCAATTCACATCCCAATTTTGGAGATCTTTTCAGAAAGGACTAGGTTCAAAGGTAAATTTTAGTATAATCTTTTATCCTCAGACAGATGGCCAGGCAGAGTGCACTATTTAGACATTAGAAGATATGTTGAGGGCATGTGTCCTTGACTTTAAAAGTAACTGAGATGACCACTTATCCTTGATTGAGTTTGCATATAATAACAATTATCATGCAAGTATTCAGATGTCTTCCTTTGAAGCTTTATATGGGAGAAGATGTAGATTGCTGATCGGATGGTTTGAGGTTGGAGAAGCTGAGCTGATTGAGGTTGATTTTGTTCATTAGTCGATGGAGAAAGTGAAGGTGATTTGAGAGAGGTTAAGACTGCATAGAGTAACTAGAAATATTATATCGACGTGAGAAGAAGAGACTTAGAGTGTGATGCAAATGATTGAGTGTACTTACAGATGTCAACTATGAAGGACGTCATGAGATTTGGAAAGAAGGAGAAACTTAACCCTCGATACATTGGTCCTTGCCAGATTGTGAGTAGAATTGAGAGTGTTGCTTATGAGTTAGATTTGCCTCCAGAGCTAGCTGCAATTCAACCATTTTGTCATGTCTTGATGTTAAAGAAATGCTTGGAAAATCCTTAGTTCATTGGTAGTTCCTATTGATAGTATTGGAGTGAAAGATAGTTTAACCTATGAAGAGGTCCCAGTCCAAATTTTTTATCGTTAGGTTCACAAGTTGAGGACTAAGGAGATAGCCTCAGTCAAAGCCTTATGGAGGAATCAATTTATTCAGGAAGCCACATGAGAAATTGAGGAAGAAATGAAAGCCAAATACCCGCATATATTTATGCATAATGACAAAAATATTCCAAGGTAATATTCTAACCTTGACTTGAATTGATTTGTCTATTCTTGAGCCTAAATAGTAATTGTCTAGATTGTTGATTGGTCGATTGTCTGATTGAGCTAGTCTTGATGATTATTTGTACTGTGAGTTCAACCTTAGTTACCCATCATCAAAGACGAATGATTCCAAGGGGGAGATATTGTTACACTCGATAAAATTATCAAAATACCCCTAGATATGAGATTGCACACATAAAACATCATCCCAAACCTTTTTAAGAAATCCAAGGCTGGAATTGCGAACAACACTAAATATTGTGTGAAAATGGTCTTGGTTGAATTTTAGAGCAACCAGATCAAAAAATTATTTTCGGACCAAAAGTGCAATTTATAGCAAGGTGCACGACATCTCTACTTCACAAATCTATCGCAGACCTGCACTTAGTTTTGGTTCTATTATTTTTGACGAGGTTAGAAATTCAATCCAAAAATTTTTGAAAAAAATGAACTGGGAGGAACCAAATCCGCGAGTCGAACAAAGTTCACCATAGTTCAAAATTTTCAGTTATTCAAGGGGCATTTCAGACTTTTTCTTATCCTCCTGACTAAGATAGGTCACTTTGGCCTAATAAGGATTGCTGAACTCATTTCTAAGTCTTTTATACATTCTAACTAAAGAAACTAGGGCTAAGAGGAAGAGAAGAGAGCTAGGGATTCAAGTGATTGGAGCATTAACCTTTGTGAATTGGTTGTCATCCTTCATCCCAAGTATGTAAGGCTAAACTAAAGCATGAGATTGTTCTTCCATATGCCTTATTGATGGTAATAGAAAGATTGTGAAAGTACTAGTCTCTATGCATGTTTTCTTTGAAGGTTTTCTTGTAACTATATATATTCTATGTATTTTTATATGCTTGATGATCATTATGAATTTGATTTATTAAACAAATATTTTTACATAAGTTATTTCATAAACTTTGAATATTATTTAATAAAAGATTTTCATGAATGAATCTAATGATTGAGTCTAGAGCCTTGACAGTAGGAACATGACAGTGATTTGAATTGAGCATGATGATGATGATGTTATAGAACTTGATGGCCTTGAGAGTCTTCATAATTGAACTCCAATGATTAGTCTAAATTGATGTCCTTTTCATGATTGTCTAAATCCCTCTTGAAAGATGTGATTGAGAACTGATTGGATGGTTGATAGGCCGAAAGGCTTGATTGTGATAGATTGATAAGAGTCTTCATGAGACTCATTGATTAGATTGATTATTTTATGAGCATTGAGTCTTGGGAGGAGTATCGAGCACCAAATTGAGTAAGAGTAAGTCCAACTTGAACTCAATAACTACGTTGCCAAACGTAGGAGTGAATTGAGTTCGTTAAAGTCAAAATGCTTCCCTATTTTTATTGTCCTGAAAGAATAGGACTTGATTTGATTGGCGGATCTATGATTGGTAGAGTTGTTTTTTACCCTGGCAAGGTATTGAACATCCTGGTAACACATCGGTCTGTTGCATGATCATTGGCTCATAAGTGATCGTTGTCGAACTGGAGAAACTCCCATCTAGGTCTTAATAGTACTCCAATTGAATTGGATTGGATATGATTGGTCTTTGTCTAAACTGCACTCTTACTTTAAACTTTTGGGACACCCTGATTGAATTCCTTACTTCTTGATTTGAGTTATCTGAGTTGATGTTATTCTACCTTTATTTGTTTCATTTTTTCATTTCACATACTCGTACATTCCACATACTGTCGTCCATTTGAGCTTGCATCTTTTTATGATACAGAAACAGGTACTAGAGGTCATCAACAAACGTTTTGTTGAAGACCTATTGACATTCAACTAATCGGTGAGATCTCCTTGTTGTCAGAGGATTTATTATCTAGCTATTAGATTTTAGATTTGTTTTATTTTGATTTGAGGTAGCCATGAACCTATAATTGGCACCACTCAGACAGTTCGATAGAGGCTTCATAGACTAGACTGAGATTGTTGATTTGGATGTGGTTTTGGCTAGTTCCTTTCATGCTAGTCCCTGATTGATGATTAGACAGATTGTTGGCCTTTGACCTTTATCTTGATTATTTCATTATATTGAGATCTTTCTTGATGAATTAAGTCTTCCGTTGTTTGTGTTAGATTTGTGATTCAATGAATGTTATGAGGTCAAGTGGTTCGCTTGGGTACTAGCAATAGTCTCTGAGTGTCGGTCCACACCTAGGGTACCCTCTCAGTGCGTGACATATTCTTTCTGGGACAAACTAAAAAAGAAAGGGTGTCACATAAAATGAGAAAGAGGCTAGTAATTGCATTTGGTGATTTTGGTCCTTTTCTTCCCAAACAAAGTGATATTAGAGCTTGTAATACATTCTTATCTCATAAGAGATAACTTGCGAGTTCACCCTCTTCTACATGATGTGTGACATCATCATTAATCTCCCTATTTCTTTGAATTATAAATTGAAGATATTTGAAACTACCTTTTCAAAGATGACTTCATGAGTATCATCTTCACTGCTTCAACACCTTCCTCGTTAATCACGCCATTTACCATGCATATGGTCTACTCTCCAAAAAAAAAAAAAAAAACAAACATCAGCCTATAAATTTGAATTGATATGCATTAATTCCAGCACATTCACATGATAACAATTGATTTTCTCTTTCCATTTGAAAAAGCACTAGATAAGTAGACACGCTATACGTTGCCAAATGTAAGATTTTTCCGTGTTTTCAACGTTTCCCATTCAATTATTTGACACTATATGTATTATGGCCGGTGGTCGTTGCCACTTTAACCTATTATATGAAAAACTATTATATGAAAAATGGAATAAAATAATATCAAGTTAAATGACATATTGTGCGATACTCTTGATTGAGTTTGAGATTAACTTTATAGTTAATAAGGTATACATATCCATCTTAAAGCAAACAACAACAACAACATATCCAGTGAAATTTCACCCATCTTAAAGCAAACAAAATATAAATTTAATTCCAAATATAATCATGAAATATGTCAGCTTATCCGACCATACAGACAAATAAATTTCGTACTTGTTTCGTGGGATTGTGTTATTGAGTACTTGGGTCTAAACTTTTTGTCTTTATATGTAAGAAAAATCAAAGATGGTAAGATATGTAATTGTTCCTTTTTAGGTACAAGACAAAGTTTGATGGAGAGCAATTCAATTTAAAACGCATAAGATGATTTAAAGAAATCATTGACTTTACTCCAAATTGTGGACAATTGGAAAAGCTTTACGTACCAAAACTTGTTCAGTAATCAAAATGTAAAAAGAACACAAATATTAATCAAACTCAAAGGGCAAAGAAACCACAAGAGTAATATAACGTTCAACTAACTAATCAACCTTCTAACCTAATATGAGACTTTCATATCCTCCTACCTAAGATCATATCCTTGGTAAGCTAAAGCTACGTCATGTTATGCTTACAACCTTTCACCAATACTTCTTTAGCCAACTCCAACGTCTCTTGGAACCATCCATAGCTAACCTCTCACACCTTTGACAATAGGACATCAATACTCTTCTTTACACATGCTCAAACCATCTCAGTCTAGATTCCCGCATCTTGTCCTCTATTAGGGCCTGATAGCCACTTATTCAATGAACTTCTTTTCTCCTCTTTTATACCATAAAAATTCCCAACTAGTTTTCAATTAACAAATCAAAGCTATTAACTATAACATCGTGTAGCTTGCGATCAAT